>JAYESA010000005.1:282821415-282988915 GCA_036927795.1 Iris macrosiphon | reverse complement strand
TCACCCTTAAAGTCAACGTGGGGCCCACAAATAGGCGACTTGGTCAACTGTCTCAGAATTGCATAAAATTGGGTCATAGGACCAGCGTGATACGACGAATCCAATGGCGCAGGTTTTGTCGCATTCTGACGAGCGTACACTAAATGGGGTGGTGTTTTGTAGAAGTTACGATATGAGGCCTTTTTACGGATACTGGGTGATTTCGACGCGCACACACGTCCAAATCAGTTTTCGAGAAAGTTTACACATCAGGACATACCATAAGCACCTTTTGGTGCTATTGGTATACGACGAGGCAGTCCCGTTTGGTGGGGCGCGTTCCGTATCACAAGTTTTTACGTTTTGAAAATAAGTTTTTATGAGTTTTTAACCTAATTTATTTCTGATTCTAACACATATTAAAAATAATATAATTAACAGGAAGTAATCTCGGTTATATGGACTTTACATAGAAAAAGGTAGATCTTAATTTGGATGTCTACGTTGGGAGATATCGGCCTCGAAACATAAGCCGTTGGAACAGTTTTTATAGTAGTTTAAAATATGATTTTTCCTAAACTTTGCGTCGATTTCTACCTAGTTAATAACGCTGCTCGAATAAAACTAATTAACGGGGTTTAGAGAGGGATAGGTGGTGATCATACCGGCGAAGATGAATTCGAATTCAGGCGAGCGATGCGACGGAAAACGGCGTGTGAAGGAGGGGTCGTCACTGTCAAATCTGTAGTTGCTGCGGTGTCCGCGCGTTCGCGCGACGGGCGACCAGCTGATCTCCGGGGGCTGCGCTGGCGGCGTTCGGTCGGCACGGAGGCAGGAGTCGGAGGCTAGGGTTAGGGTTTCGAGTTATAGAATAGGTATATATATACATAGAGGGAGAGAAGGAAGCGGGGGTGGGAACATGGGCCGCGCGCGGGGGGGGGATCCCGCTGCTGTTGGGGTGTGGGGGTTTAGTGTAGTTTAGGTTTAGAATTAGCTTAAGGGCTTGGGTTTGATTAGTTAAGGGATTAATGGTTTTAGAAGTAGGGTTTTAGTATTAGGATTTTTAAGATTAGGGTTTTAATTTCTTTTTCTTTTCTTTTCTTTTTTATCTTTCTTTTCTTATTTATTATCTATTTTTTTTTTCTTTAACATTAATATTATTATTACTATTACTATTATTATTATTATTATTATTATTATTATTATAACTATTACTTATTATTATTACTATTTCTATAATAATTATTATTACTAACATTATTATTATTATTATACTATTTATTTATTTGCATATATATATTTAAGGTATATAAATCCAGAAAATAATATTTGTACCCAGAAATAAATTCTAAAATTCTATCACTCTTCCACAAGGATCCCAAAATTATAATAATAGTTTTGTATAAAATTTCTAAATAATTAATTATCTAGGTAATTAAATCAATAATATATATTTTCTAATTAACTACGAAATAGTATAGATAAATTCAATAATTAATTAATTAATTAAATATAATGTTTAAAATTATGGGGTTTTACATTCTACCCAATTTACAAAAATTTCGTCCTCGAAATTGATACTAACCCATATTCATAATAAATCACTATAGCTTCATTGCTATCTAGCAGTGCTTCCTAAAAAGTCATAGTCAGCCATTCCAATACTTCTCATTTATTGTCCATACCCTATTTTATTATCCTCTAACTCGTCTATACTAACCAACTTACAAAAGTTCTACTAGTAGTCAAAGTCTCTTGAGGCTGTCTAGGTTATAAGACAAATTTATTCATTGGGTCGAAAATTTTGGGATACCTGTCTGGAATCTCATAACTATGATTTTTCCCCATAATCGTCAAGTATCGTAGTGTAATACTGCCACGCCACCTGGCCAGTATGGCTGCAAGTAATTCGACTAGTCTACCATAATCGTCTAGCTGCAGCTGCTGCTACCTCGCCAACGATTTGTCATAGTCATCAGTTCGTAATAAGTGCCTTTAACTCTTTCCTAAGCTTAGTCTAAGTTTTAGGGCAACAATTAAGATCTTGACTAACTTTACAAAACTATTAGAAGTATGAACTATTTCAACAATCCAACTAATTCTTATTAGACTAAAGGATGCTACTTAAGGTTTAAAAATAATAATAAGAGGATATATATATTGCTATAGTGCTTATATATAAGGGTTATCATTATGAACTCATTCTTTAGTTATCAATCATTACTAACACATTTATATTTTAACTAACAAAATAAGTGTGAGGTTGAAGTAAATCAAACAATTCCTAATGGCACGAAAAGATGCGACTACAATAGGAAGAATTAAGCATGAGATAAGGAATGGATATAGAAGGAAAGATGAACCACCCAAGGGGGCAAGGTGGTGATAGGAAAAGAATACTACTACTGCTACTCGCGTCATCCATTTGCATCGCGGGTATGCCATCTAGTTAAAATATCAATATATCCTCATAACTGCTAAACCACCATATATATAATTCTACATCTACTTATACACCTAAGATCTCGTGTCATAATGGGGTTATGAGTGTGTAAAGATAATATAACTAAAAGGCCGTACCTACATCTACGACTTTCTGTGCCTACGCTTCTATATTTGTCATAATGAGTGCTTGGCCTTGTCCTTGGTCATTCAGCTGGGGTCTAGCCTCCTCCAGTTGGGCTGACTGTAGAAGCATTGGTGGGTCCCTTTGGTATCCCATGCTTGAGGGTGTATGCAGCATCCCTGATTCTAATTCCATTGCCCTCTGGATCTTTTGAGAACATTCTCGGGTTTAGTGGTGACTTGAGCCACATAGCATGCACTGCCTCAATCGACGATGATAATCTCTTAGAATATGACATATCTTACCATAAAAGTGACAAGTACGGTGCTGCTTGGTTGGATATGGTGCGACACTATATGGTTGCTGGCGTGTCAAAGGGTGTCTAATGGGTCCTCCTGGCTGTATCCTTACTGGTCCTTGGTGAATTCTTTGTTGATTTCCATTTTCCTTGCTAATGGCCTCTTGGATCCTGGCCTCTGTCAATAACTCAGCATAAGAGATCTGGGACTGTGAGCTAGTGTAGTGCTGGATTTTCTGCGTCAGCCCGCGGTGAAACCTCTTAGCCTTCTCCAAGTCACTAGGTATTAGGGCAGTGCCATACTTACTGAGGCGACTAAACTCTGCATCATACTCGTCGACTGTCTTGCTCCCCTGCTCCAGATGGAGGAACTGATCGTACAACGCATCCCTTACAGTATCCGGAAAGTACTTCTTCTCGAAGCACTCCAAGAATTGTTTCCAAGTCTGACGCGTACCCAACTGGCGCTCCATTGATTCCCACCAGTGATGAGCATTTCCCTCTAGTTGAGTCCTTATGCCTATCATCCATAGATCTGTAGGTAGTTGTGATGCCTCTAACAACTTCTTGGTGTTGGCAATCCAGTTTGTGGTCTCCTTTGGACTCTCAATGCCTTTATACGGCTTGGGGCCCATCTGTACAAAGTCCTTGACTGAACCAACTCGAGCTTGCGGTACTGAAACTAGTGCCTGGGTTGGTGCAGGGGCTAGGGTAGCCATTCTCTCAAGTGCTGCCAGAAATTTTAGCCTCTGCTCTACCGCTTGCTGCCTCTGCTCTATAGCCTGTGCGGCTGTCTGCTGACTCTGTTTCTGCATTATCATCTGGAAGAATTGGAATAGTTGCGCCTGGATATCCTACGGTGCTAGTGGAGCTGAAAAAGTCCCATTAGGCAACGTGGGAGGAGCTGATGGAATTGGATTGTTAGTCAGTCCATCCGGTCCCGAAAGAAGAGGAGTCGTTGAGGCCTCTCCTGGTGATTGGCCGTTGACCCCTAGAGACGTGTTATCCCCGGTGGCGGCATATCCGTTACGCAAATTCATCTCTCTGCAAGAGATGGACGGAGGATTAGGAAGAGTACATGAATCAAGCAGGATGCAAGCACTTAAGTAGGACATATTGGAAGGAATGTGAGTTATAGTCAGGTGTGGATGAGACCTAAAACTCTAACCTAGGTGTAGGCCCGGTCGGTACAGTTATGTAACCGAAATGGCTGACGCGACCTGCATGGGCCACCACAAAAATATGTTACGCGCCAGTCCCAAAATACGTAGGACTAGGAATACGTAAGCATGTCAGCCATATGTATATGTCAACTCCAATATATGGATACCATAATACACATGTACGCTGTAATATGAATATTAACTCATATGTGGTATATATATGGTCACAAGTCACAGATATACTAATCTCATCCACAAAACAAGTCATAGTAAAGAAATAACTAAACTAGAATAATGAGTCTGAATAATCCAAAAATAATAGTCGGGTGGAGACAAATCCACTACCAAAGACTATATCTATACTAAAATGAGAGAGGAGGATAAAACCTCTAATATAAAATAAGATGATGATATAAGAGTATCAGCTAAGAGATCCATCGCTAGAGATAATCAAAGACGCTCAGAAGGTAAGACCTCCTCGGCAGAAAATAATTCGTCAGGTCCTGGCCCGTACTCCTGCGGATACTCCTGATCGTCTATACCTGGCAAGGGACCAGGTCCTCAGAGGGACGTAACAAGATACATAGAAGCATGCCAATTGAATATAGTAAAATATATATAATAGACAGAAAATATATAAGTACGCTGTACAAGATAATCTATATGAAATGCATAATAAGGATAACTTTTCGACGTATGGATATGGGTAGGCTACTCTATCTAATCTCACAACTCACGCATACGTCTAGAACATCATCAGTCGTCATACCGCGAGGGTAGCGACCATCGTGACACCATCAGCCGACATACTGCGAGGGTCGCGACCATCGCGACACAACTCCCGTAGTGTGTGCTAGTTACTACGGTTTACCAGAGTGGTTATAGCCCATACGCCTACTGATTGTCCTCCTCTCCCATGATACTAAGTGTCAGGTATGTGTCAACATATATAATAGATAGTAATGACTGAAAGAAAACACACATGTAATGAATATATGAAAATATAATAAGCATGCAAAGTACTGTAAGCAATTTGGCAAGGTATACTTGCCTGGCAAGAAAGCTGCAAAGTATAAGCGTCCAGATGTCAAGCACCAAGGGTCAGAAACTAGCCTCAGAATGAACGTCTTCGGATGCTGAAATAAATATCACCAATGTTTCCAGAATAAGTGACAGCTAAAAAATACTACCCTTTCGTCCAATTTGGACACATGGGCAAAACGATAATTTTGGGTCAAAGCGGGGTCCACATGTGGCCTACTTTTCATCGAAATATGTGCCAGAGGTAAAGATATCTAAATAGGATAAATTATAGGTCAAACAAATTCTAAACGTCCGTACGAACTTAACGGTATGTCCAATTTTGGATTCCGATGAGCCGAACAAATATTCGCCCTTAAAGTCAACCGTGGAGCCCAAAATATGCGACTTGGTCAACTGTCTCAAAATTACGTGAAATTGGGTCACAGGACCAGCGTGATACCACAAATCCAATGGCGTAAGTTTCGTCGTATTCTGACGAGCGTAAACTAAATGGGGTGGTGTTTTGCAGAAGTTACGATATGGGGCTTTTTTACGGATACGGGATGATTCTGATGCGCACACACGTCCAAATCAGTTTTCGCGAAAGCCCACATATCAGGACATACCATACGTGTCTTATGGTGCTATTGGTATGTGACGAGGCGGTCCCGTTTGGTGGGGCGCGCTCCGTATCACAAGTTTTTATGTTTCGAAAATAAGTTTTTATGAGTTTTTAACCTAATTTATTTCTGATTCTAATACATATTAAAAATAATGTAATTAACAGGAAGTGATCTCGGTTTTATCTACTTTACATAGAAAAAGGTAGATCTCGAGTTGGATGTCTACGTTGGGAGATATCCGCCTCGAAACATAGACCGTTGGAACAGTTTTTATAGTAGTTTAAAACATGGTTTTTTCTAAACTTTGCGTCGATTTTTATCTAGTTAATAACGCTGCTCGAATAAAACTAATTAACGGGGTTTAGAGAGGGATAGGTGGTGATCATACCGGTGAAGACGGATTCGAATTCGGGCGAGCGATGCGACATAAAATGGCATATGAAGGAGGGGTCGTCGCTGTCAAATCTGTGGTTGCTGCGGTGTCCGCGCGGTCACGCGACGGACGACCGGCTGATCTCCGGGGGCGGCGCTGGCGACGTTCGGTCGGCGCGGAGGCAGGAGTCGGAGGCTAGGGTTAGGGTTTTGAGTTATAGAATAGGTATATATATACATAGAGGGAGAGAAGGAAGCGGAGGTGGGAACATGGGCCGCGCGCGGGGGGGGGGGTCCCGCTGTTGTTGGGGTGTGGGGGTTTAGTGTAGTTTAGGTTTAGAATTAGCTTAAGGGCTTGGGTTTGATTAGTTAAGGGATTAATGGTTTTAGAAGTAGGGTTTTAGTATTAGGGTTTTTAAGATTAGGGTTTTAATTTCTTTTTCTTTTCTTTTCTTTTTATCTTTCTTTTCTTATTTATTATCTATTTATTTTTCTTTTCTTTTCTTTAACATTAATATTATTATTACTATTAATAATAATAATATTATTATTATTATAACTATTACTTATTATTATTACTATTTTTATAATAATTATTATTACTAACATTATTATTATTATTATTATTATTATTATTATTATTATTATACTATTTATTTATTTGCATATATATTTAAGGTATATAAATCCAGAAAATAACATTTGTACCCAGAAATAAATCCTAAAAATCTATCACTCTTCCACAAGGATCCCAAAATTATAATAATAGTTTTGTGAAAAAAATTTAAATGATTAATTATCTAGGTAATTAAATCAATAATCTATATTTTCTAATTAACTACGAAATAATATAGATAAATTCAATAATTAATTAATTAAATATAATGTTTAAAATTATGGGGTTTTACAATCTTGCTGGTCTTGTGATCCAAGTTTTATGCGATTCCGAAATACTTGACCAAGCTGCCTATTTGCGGGCCCTATAGTTGACTTTAAGGGCGAATTTGTGTTCGGCTCACCGGAATCCAAAATTGGACATACCGTTGAGTTCGTATGAACGTTTAGAATTTGTTTAACCTATAATTTATCTCATTTAGAGACCTTTACCTCTGTCACGCTTTTCTGTGCAAAGTGGGCCACAAGTGGACCCCATTTTGACCCGAAATTATCGTTTTGCCCCTGTGTCCAAATTGGACGAATGGGTAGTGTTTTCTAGCTATCTCGCTAATTTCAGAAATGTTGGTGATATTCATTTCAGCATCCAGAGACGTTTATTCGGAGGCAATAGTTTCTAATCCTGTGTACTTGACGTCTGGACACTTACACAATACAGATTTCTTGTCATACAAGTATACCTTGACATTATACTGTAATTTACTTTCCATATGATGCATGTATTTTATTTATGTCTATTTAGTTCATATATTTTAACTGTTATATAAATTGCGCGTCCAAGAATAACTTGGGTGCAACGACGGTGGCGTCGTATTCTATTTTTATTATATATATGCATATTGACCTAGTTTATGAGACCACCCTATTATCATGAGGCATTCTTATGTTTCATTGGCCATGACACTATTATTACACGAGTGTGAGTCTCATGTAGGACACAGACTTGCGTACTCGGCTGGCCACGGGTACGTATAGGACATGTGACGGATAGGGATAACTGCTGATAGAAATTGTATGCTAGAAGACCTGGCAGTTATTTAGAGGTATCATCGTATCATGGATGTGACATGCTTAGAGCATGGGGTGGGAAGAACAACAAGTAAGGCGTTTGGGCTCCTTTGCACTTTCCTTGTATAACCCGCACGCTCTGCCGGAGATGCGCGGTCATGATGACCACTATATATATTATTATTACCTAGCGGCCTCTGAGGTTCAAAAGACGTCATACTTTTTAGGCCCATGAATCTCCGAGAGATTCATGCCAATCCCATTTTATCCAGATATCCTACGTGTTAGAAAGTTGTTCTCAAAGTGCTTTCACATAGATGGTTAGGCGACCCATTGGATGTTTATTTTTCAGTACTATATTGGCATGCTTCTATATATCTTGTTATGTCCCTCTGAGGACCTAGTCCCTTTCCAGGTATAGACGTGCATGATTATCCATAGGAGTACGGACCCGGACCTGACACTTCATACCAGACTGAGGAGGTCTTACCTTCAGAGTACCTTTGATTCATCGCAGCTGATGGATATTCTAGTTGCTATTTTCTTTATTGACATTTATCTTATATTAGAGTTTGATCTCTTCTCTCATTTAGTAGTTTTTAGTATAGTCGATTGGTAGTTGATTTATTTCCACCCGACTATCATTCTTTGATACTTTGTACTTGAGATTCAGTTATTTATTTCCTATTTTTTTATTTATGCTGTGGATGAGATATAGATTGCGTGTGACTTGTGTTGACAGTATATTACCACTTGTGGCTTTGATATTCATGTACAATGTACGTATGTGTTACGATCTTCCAACACATGGGAGTTATCGTATACATATGGCTGGCATATTGTGTATTTCTAGTCCTACGTATTTTGGAACTGGGGTGTGACATATTTTTGTGGTAGCCCATGCAGGTCCTCGAATATATTGCCTCGGTTACGTTTCTGTACCGAACAAGCCTGCGTATAGGAATATAGTATAGGATCTCTTCCATGCTTGACTAAAACTCATCTTCCCTTTCAACCTTCCTATTTAAAATGCTTGCATCCTGTTTGATTCCTGTACTCCTTCTAATCATTTCGTCCACCTCTTGCAGAGAGATAGATTTGCGTAGTGGATGTACTGCCGCCGGAGGTGACACACCTTCTGGAGTCAACGGCCAAACTCGAGGGAAGACCTCGACGACTCATAGACTTTCGGGGACATATGGACAAACTCACAATCCAGTTCCATCTGATCCTTCCGTATCACCTAATGGGACTTTTCCAGCTTCATCGACACCACAGGATGGACAGACACAGCTGTTCCAATTCTTCCAAATGATGATGCAGGAACAGAGACAGCAGGCGGCCACACTAGCTGTAGAGCAGAAGCAGCAAGCGGCAGAGCAGAGGCGAGAATTTCTGGTAGCACTTGAGAGAATGGCTGCACAGGCATCTGTACCAGCCCAGGCACTAGTTCCAGTACCGCGAGCTAGAGTTGGGTCAGTCAAGGACTTTGTACAGATGGGTCCCAAGCCGTATAAAGGAACTGAGAGCCCAGAGGAGACCACAAACTGGATTACCCACACCTAGAAGTTATTAGAAGCATCACAGTTACCTACAGATCTATGGATGACAGGCGTAAGGACGCAACTAGATGGTAACACTCATCACTGGTGGGAATCAATGGAGCGCCAGTTGGGTACGCGTCAGACTTGGGAACAATTCTTGGAGTACTTTGAGAGAAAGTACTTCCCGGAAACTGTAAGGGATACATTGTATGATCAGTTCCTTCATTTGGAGCAGGAGAATAAGATAGTCGACGAGTATGATACAGAGTTTAGTCGCCTTAGTAAATATAGTGCTTTCCTGATACCGAATGACTTGGACAAGGCTAAGAGGTTTCACCGTGGGCTGACTTAGGAGCTCCAACACTATACTAGATGACAGTCCCGGATCTCTTATGCCGAATTATTGACAAAAGCTAGGTTACAAGAGACCATCAGCAAGGAAAAAGGAGGTAAACTGAAGACACAGAAGGGACCAGCAAGGACACAGCAAGGAGGGCCTATCAGACGTCCTTTGGCACAGCAGCAGCAGCACAGAGCAGGACCGTACCAGATTCTGGAGAAGCCCCACTGCAATTATTGTGGGAAATGCGGACATATTTTGAGAGACTGTCGGACTCGCTTAGGATAATGTATGAGGTGTGGTTCCGGATAACATATGGTAAAAGACTGTCCAATGCAGCAGACATTGACGCTTCTACCGCCAACACGGAGGCTAGCACTTCCAGCACCGAAGCCAATTCAGCAGATGACTAGACCAGAAGCACCTCGACCCCTAGCAAAAGGAGGATTTCAGCAAGGACCACCACTACCTACTCAGGAGGATCAGTTCACGAGGGCAGACATGGACTACCACAAAGGAATGGATAAGCTTTTGCACTAGAAGTGGATGACATGGATCAGGAGATTGATGTTATAGCAGGTATTACTCTTGCTTTTACTTTTTCTGCTGTAATATTATTTGATACAGGAGCCACCCACTCGTTCATATCTTCTAGTTTTATTGCCAAGCACAATATTGCCACTACACCTTTACCTAGTTGTGTTAGAATTCTCACCGGATGAGGAGTTGTACCTGTTAGTCGGATTTGTAGATCGTGTCCTGTAGTGATTCATGGCAGAGAGATGAATGCCCGACTCTTAGTCCTCCCTATGCCAACTTTTGATATTGTGCTGGGGATGGACTGGCTAAGCAAGTACTACGCTTTCTTTGACTGCTTTGGAGGAAGCATTCTTTTTAAGGTACCGGGCCAGCCGGAACTTGAGTTTGCGCGAGGATCCACAGAAGCCCTTGATGGTTTGCAGCTCGCAATGGACGACATTATTTATCACCCCATCATTTCAGAGTTCCAAGACGTATTTCCAGAGGAATTGCCAGGACTACCTCCGGACAGAGACGTAGAATTCTCGATTGAATTAACACCGGGAGTAGCACCCATAGCATCGCATGTTTATAGATTGGCGAAGAAGGAGATGGATGAGCTAAAGGCACAGTTGAAAGAATTAGAGGAAAAAGGTTTCATCCGTCAAAGTGCATCACCCTGGGGAGCACCAATATTGTTTATACCAAAGAAGGATGGGTCAGTGCATATGTGCATCGACTACAGAGCCTTAAATACAGTAATCATGAAGAATAAATATCCATTGCCACGTATTGATGACTTATTTGATCAGCTTAGTGGAGCCAAGGTATTCTCAAAGATAGACTTGAGATCGGTATATCATCAGGTGAAGGTACGGATGCAAGACATCCTGAAGACCGTATTCAGGATAAGATATGGACACTACGAGTTTCTGGTCATGCCATTTGGGTTGACCAATGTCCAGCTATCTTTATGGACTTAATGAATTGAGTATTCTACCAGTATTTGGACCAGTTCGTGATCGTCTTCATAGATGACATACTTGTCTATTCGAAGAGCCACGAGGAGCACGAGAAGCACCTGCGGATTGTCCTAGAGACCTTGAAGAGAGCAGTTATATGCGAAGCTCAGTAAATGTGAGTTTTTCTTGGACAGAGTCTCGTTTCTTGGGAATATCGTTATGGGAGATGGTATTTCTGTTGACCCAGAGAAAATCTCGACAGTCGAGACATGGCCCATTCCTAAATCAGCATCGGAGGTGAGAAGTTTTCTTGGACTTGCAGGATATTATCGACGGTTCGTGGAGAACTTCTCAAGGATAGCAGCACCTATGACTCGTTTGACGTGCAAGGATCAAGAGTTCGTATGGACCGAGAGTGTCAAGCCGCTTTCGAGGAGTTGAAGAAGCGACTGGACACAGCACCAGTATTGACTATTCCATCAGGATCAGGAGGTTATATAATTTACAGTGACGCATCGAAAGAAGTCTTGTGATACGTGTTGATGCAGCATGGCAAGGTGATTGCATATGCATCTAGACAGTTATGAGTATATGAGAAGAATTATCCAACTTATGACTTGGAGCTTGCAGCCGTTGTTTTTGCTCTGAAGCTATGGAGACATTACCTATATGGAGAACGAGTGGAGATCTGTACAGACCACAAAATCCTCAAGTATGTCTTCACACAAAAGGAGTTAAATATGAGGCAACATCGGTGGCTTGAGTTGATGAAGGACTTTGAGATAGAGCTACATTATCACCCAGGCAAGGCTAACGTAGAAGCAGATGCGTTAAGCCGAAAACCATCAGCTTACTTCTTGACGACACAAAGAGAGTTATTAGAGGACTTGCAAGAACTTGACATAGAAGTGGTATTACCCAGAGCAGATGGGACATTAGCCAACTTGCAAGTACAGTCATCACTAGTAGAGAGAATCAAGGCAGCTTTGCCTACAGATGCCAGATTCAGGAGATTGAAAGAAAGGACAGAGGCCAGAGAGCAGATGGGATTGCGCATTTATGATAACGGAACATTACGATGTGGTGATCGTCTATATATTCCTAATGGAGAGATTCGACAGGAGCTGATGGCATAAGCTCATAGTTCGATATATTCTATTCATCCTGGAGGCACCAAGATGTACCGTGACTTACGACAGCAGTTTTAGTGGCATGGGATAAAAAGAGAGATAGCTCGCTTTGTAGCCAAATGTCTAGTATGTCAGCAGGTGAAGGTGGAGCATCAGAGAATAGTAGGGCTACTGTAACCACTTCCAATTTCTGAGTAGAAGTGGGAGCACATCACTATAGACTTTGTCACGGGTTTTCCCAAGAGTCCAAGTGGGAGAGATGCAGTATGGGTAATAGTGGATCGACTCACCAAGTCCGCACATTTTTTGCCTTTTAGAGTTGGCCAGTCCACAGAAGCTTTGGCTGACTTATACATGAGGTTGATCATGAGGTTGTACGGCATTCCGCTCAGCATTGTGTCAGACAGGGATTCGCGCTTTACATCTCATTTTTGGAGAAACATGCAGGAGAGTCTTGGGACTCGTCTGAAGTTCAGTACATCTTATCACCCACAGAAAGATGGGCAGTCCGAACGTACTATTCAGACACTGGAGGATATGTTGATGGCTTGTATGTTAGACTTTGGAGGATCATGGGAGGACCACCTACATCTTGTGGAGTTTTTTTACAATAATAGCTATCAAGCGAGCATCCAGATAGCTCCGTTTGAAGCATTATATAGAAGAAAGTATAGGTCCCCAGTATGTTGCAGTGACGTGGGAGAACGTCAGATTCTGGGACCAGAGTTGATAGTCAACACTGTGAAGACAGTGAAGAAGATACAAGGGCACTTGCGAGCAGCGCAAGACAGGCAGAAGCAGTGGGCTTTACCTTCATCGTCGTCCCTTGGAGTTTAAAGAGAGTGATCATGTCTTCTTGAGGATATTACCTACAAGAGGCACTATTCGATTCGGAGGGCGTGGCAAGCTGAGCCCAAGGTATATTGGACCATTTGACGTGCTAGAGAGAGTGGGAGAAGTGGCGTATCGACTGGCACTACCACCTTCACTCGAGGGAGTACATGATGTATTCCACGTGTCGCAACTTAGGCGATATGTGGCAGATAGCAGTCATGTTCTCGACCACTCTGAGATCACCATTGGGCCGAGCTTGTCATACCAAGAGCAACGCGTGGGGATCCTTGATCGTCGAGAGAAAGTGTTAAGGAATTAGTCTATTCCTTTGGTCCGCGTAGCATGGAAGCATGGCGCGCCAGGAGAATCCACTTGGGAGCTCGAGGACGACATGCGCAAACATTTTCCGTATCTGTTCGTAGATCAAGGTATGAATTTACTTTGTTCATTTCTTCCTTATACCATCCTTGATTTTCTATCGTGGCTTAGTTTTAACTTCGAGGACAAAATTTTTATAAGTTGGGTAGAATATAAAATCCCCTAATTTTAAATATTATAATTATTTAATTAATTATTTAATTTATTTATAGTATTTCTTAGTTAATAAGAAAATTAAATTTATTTGAATTAACTACCTAGGTAACTACTCATCTAGAATTTATGGAAAAAAAACTATTATTATATTTTATTTTTAGAAAGTCTTGTAGAAGGATGATAGATTATTTTTATGTACTAATATATTTTTTTTGGAATTTTTACCATATATATATATGTAAATAAATAGTATAAATAAAAAGGAAAGAAAGAAAAGGAAAATAAATAAATAACAAATAAAACCTAATAATAAAAACCCTAAAGTAAACTAACTACCCCAGCCCGCTACCTACCCCAACCCGAGAGCCAACGGCTGAACCCGCGCGACCCAGCGTCGACCGCCCCCTGCTTCCCTTCTTTATATATATACCATGAATTGAGCCCTTACCCTAACCCTAATCTAATCGCCTATACTTACTTGGGCCGACCCTGACTTTTGTGCAGCCACCGGAGCACCGCAGCCCGTGTCCGCACACCCGTGCGATCGCGCAAAGGCCGTGCAGAAACGACAGCGACAACCCCTCCATCAAGCACAATTTTTTGCCTCGTCGCTCGACCGATTTCCAATTCGTCTTCACCGGTATGTTTACAACCTATCCCCTCTCAACTCTGTAAATTAGTTTCCATTGATCAACGTTTAACACTAGGTAGAAATCGAGGCCAAGTTGAAGAAAAATCATATAATTTAAATCGCAGAAAACTGTTTCGACCACCTATGTTTAGAGGCTGTTATCTTCCACCACAGACATCCGAATTTAAATCTACTTTTCGCTATGTGAAGTCTATATAACTAAAATTATTTCCTGTTAATTAGAAAATTTTATTTTGTGTTAAATGCAGAGATAAACTGGGTTAAAAATCATAAAAAACTTATTTTCAAAACTTTAGAAATTTGTGATACGGAGTACGCCACGCCAAACGGGACCGTCCCTTCACATACCAATTATACCAAAAGGCGCGTATGGTATACCCTGATGTGTGGGCTTTTGCGAAAATTGATTTGGACGTGTGTGCGCGTCGGAATCAACCCGTATCCATAAAAAGTTCCCATATCGCGACTTTTGCAAAATATCGCACCATTTTGTGTACGCTCGTCAGAATGCGATAAAACTTGCGCCATTGGATTCGTGGTATCATGCTGGTCCTATGACCCAAGCTTCACGCGATTCTGAGACTGTTGACCAAGCCGCCTATTTGCGGGCCCCACGGTTGACTTTAAGGGCGAATTTGTGTTCATCTCACCGGAATCCAAAATTGGATATACCGTTGAGTTTGTGTGGACGTTTAGAATTTTTTGACCTATAATTTATCCTATTTAAAGACCTTTACCTTTGGCACATTTTTCGGTGCAAAGTGGGCCACATGTGGACCCCGTTTTGACCTGAAATTATCGTTTTGCCCCTGTGTCCAAATTGGACGAAATGATAGTATTTTCTAGCTATTTTGCTGATTCCGAAAATGTTGGTGATGTACATTTCAGCATCCGGAGACGTTTATTCGAAGGCCATAGTTTTTGATCCTGTGTACTTGACGTTTGGACACTTACAACAGATTCTTGCCAGGCAAGTATACCTTGCTATTGTACTGTAATTTACTTTTCATATGATGCATGTATTTTAATTCTGTCCATTTAGTTCTGTAAACCCCCATAATTTTTCAGAATTTAAAAATGAATTTATGGGAAGTTTTTGAGATTTTTAACTAATTAAAATAAATGTATTCTGGTATTAAATAATTTTTATGATTTTATTAAATATAAAAATATTATGAAAATAATATTTTTTGGGTGTAAAATAATTAATTAGACATAGTATAATTTTTCTGAAATTTATTGGACCCCAGAACTATTTTTAAAGACCTAAAAATTAATGTTTTAATTAAACCAAAACAAACCGGGTTGAACCAACCGGTTTAACCCTGAACCAGACCAACCTTGAACCGAATCCTGACTCAAACCCGAACCCTAATTTAAACCCTAGAGGATCGGGTCGGATCCATACCCGACCCGACGACCCAAAACCCGACCAGTAATCTACAGTAACCCCTAACTTTTCCCGACCCCGACAGCCGCGACCCTCCGATTTTTGACCGTTTCACTCATCGTGACCCGCCGGCTTCCGTAACCCCCGCCGTATCAATCCGCCTCCCCTCTCCGCGGCGTCTCCAAATGCCAAGACCCCTCGCCTCCCAGTCACCTGTAACCGCCTCCCCACCGTGCCCTATTTAAACCCCTCGACCCGAGCCGCCCTCACCACTCCTCTCAGCCGCCACCCGATCCTTAGCCACCACCAAACCACCATCCTCCGGCCGTCCTGCTGGCGTTCATCTAGCCTTCGCCGACCCAGCTCTCCGGCGACGTCTCCGCCACCAGCAGCCCTCGACCCCGGCCACCCCCTTCACAAACCACCGCTGCTAACACCACTCCACAGCCACCACCGCCACCTCTACGATGATGACCCCAAGCTCCCCGCTGCAACGACCCTCCGGCGACGACCCCGGCCACACCTCGACAACAGCGACGACAGCAACGGTCCAGCCGCACCATGCCGAGCACAGTCGCCGCGCCACCCCGCGTAAGCGAAGAATAGTCGATTTTGATCCCCTGTTCAGGTGAGGATTTTTCTCTCCTCGTAGTGCCAATTTTTGAATAGTCTATTGTTACACGTAAACCGCGTGACCTCTCAAACCTCGTACAATTCGTTCGGGTTATCGTGTCCTATGTCGATCGCAAACTGTGACGCAAAATCAGGAAAATAAACCCCCAATTTCTAAAAATCAGAAATTATCCAGAACTCTCCAGTTCATGACCGTTTTGCGACCAACCTGTTAAATATTTTCAAAATTGGCTTGAACAGTAATTTAGACCATATGACCAAGTTTTAAACCATGTTTTATTTTATTTATTGAGCTGCAATTTGCATGTTATTTGAGGGTAAAAATGACCAAAAACTTGGTCTTTTAAAACCCTAATTTTTTTTGAAATTGGGTGCGCCCCACTAAACGAGGTGACTTGGTCATGTGCAAACTTCACTGAAAGGTGCGCCATCAATACGGACATTTAGAAATTCGCGGAAGTTGATTTGGATGTGCGTGCATACCGGAATCAACGCGTATCCGTCGACAACATCCCGTATCGGCCCTGTTCTGAAACTCGTTGTATCTTCGTGTACGCTCATCGTATCGAAATAAAACTTGCGCCATTGGACTCGTAGCAATATGCTGGTCCTGTGACCCAAGTTTGGTTCGATTCTGAGAACGTTAACAAAATCCCGTATTATGGGCCCCATGGCTCCACTTGACGGACAATTTTGTGATCGCCTCATCGGAATCCAGTTCTGGACATTCTATTGGGTTCGTATCGTCGTTTTGGACTTGTAGACACTAAGTTTGACAATTTTGGAAAATATTGTCTCTGGTACGTTTTTTGGTGCGAAGCGGGCCACATATGGACCTCGCTTTGACCAGAAATGGTCAATTTTGCCCATGTGTCCAAATTGGTCTTATGGACAGGCAATTCTAGCTATTTGATATCTTCTGAGCATGATGGTAATGGTTGTTTTAGCAATCGGAAGAGTACTTGAAGATCCCTCGGATATCGGAGCAGGAGTTAGAAATCAACCCCAGGCAAGTGTACCTTGCCATACTTGTAGTAATTTATTTCATATTATTCTCTTGATCTATTATTGTGATATATATATTTAACCTAGGACCGTGTGACATTACTTAACGTTCGAATAATATTCGGGTGTCGACGTCGTACGTGGAGTCGTGTAACGTCACTAGAGATTGATATCGCGACCCTATATATCTTTGTGCTTGCATTATAAAGTACGTCATACCACAGGACACCTGACACTGTTCATGACACAGAATCTTCCTGAGATATTCATGGTAATTCTGTATAGGTTACAGGATTTGTGACATAGATATTACATATGCTTAAGATTTGCTGCATTAAATATGATCTTGCGTGTCATGGACATGAGACGTGTGATTACATTGGGTGGGGAGAGACACACAGGCTACAGGCTGATTATATATATATTTATTACGGTGCCATGGGCCCACTACATAGTATAACTATATAGTAAAACTACATAGTATAACTACATAGTATAACTACTACCGGCTCCCCGACACAGAGCTTGTAGTAGTCTCAGCCTGAAGTCCTAGTGATGCTCTCATTTGCATATCACATAGCTAGTTATGTAGTTCGCCCTATTGATACATTTTATATACTGCATTTGGCTTGAGTTATTCTTGTACCTTGCTATATCCCCTGAGGACCTGTAATCCGAATTATGTCCCCAGGTTTAGCAGAAGAGATCTACCCCGAGGTGTAAGGGACATGAGCAGTCATTGGAGCAGTACCAGAACCCGAGGATGAGGTGATCACTGAGGATTTCTTTTGAGTATCTGCTTTATCTATACTCAGTCTTTGCTGTTGTTATACTCTTTATTTCTTGTCTATTGACTGCTGTATCAGACTCATTATCGGGTTGTTCCTCGAGATATGTTTTATTGAGACATGACGTTGCTTATTATTTCATATTGATTGTATTTATTTCTGTGGATGAGATTAGTATCATAGACCCTTATTGTTGTTTTACAGCTTAAGTACACCCTGAAGGGTCCATTAAATTAGGTTTGCCCATCGTTGTGTGTGATGTTAGCCATTGCCACGTGTCTAGTCCCTCGGTATTTTGGGACTGGGGCGTGACAAGTTCATATATTTTAACTGCTATATAAACTGCGCGTCCAAGAATAACTTGGATGCAACGACGGTGGCGTCGTATTCTGTTTTTTTATATATATGCATGTTAACCTAGTTTATAAGACCACCCCATTATCATGAGGCATTCTTATGTTTTATTGGCCATGACACTATTATTACTCGAGTGTGAGTCTCATGTAGGATACAGACTTGCGTACTCGGCTGGCCACTGGTACATATAGAACGTGCGACGGATAGGGATAACTGCTGATAGAAATTGCATGCTAGAAGACCTGGCAGTTATTTAGAGGTATCATCGTGTCATGGATGTGACATGCTTAGAGCATGGGGTAGAAAGAACAACAAGTAAAGCGTTTGGGCTCCTTTGTACTTTCCTTGTGTAACCCGTACGCTCCGCCGGAGATGCGCGATCATGATGACCACTATATGTATTATTATTACCTGGCGGCCTCTGAGGTTCAAAAGACGTCATGCTTTTTAGGCCCCTGAATCTCCGCGAGATTCATGCCAATCCTATTTTAGCCAAATAGCCTACGTGTTGGAAAGTTGTTCTCAAAGTGCATTCACATAGATGGTTAGGCGACTCATTGGATGTTTATTTTTTAGTACTATATTAACATGCTTCTATGTATCTTGTTATGTCCCTCTGAGGACCTGGTCCCTTTTCAGGTATAGACGTGCAGGATTATCAATAGGAGTACGGACCCAGACCTGACGCTTCATACCAGACTGAGGAGGTCTTACCTTCAGAGTACCTTTGATTTATCGCAGCTGATGGATATTCTAGTTGCTATTTCCTTTATTGACATTTATCTTATATTAAAGTTTGATCTCTTCTCTCATTTAGTAGTTTTTAGTATAGTCGATTGACAGTGGATTTGTTTCCACCCGACTATCATTCTTTGATACTTCGTACTTGAGATTCAGTTATTTATTTCCTATTTCATTATTTATGCTGTTGATGAGATATAGATTGCGTGTGACTTGTGTTGACAGTATATTACCACTTGTGGATTTGATATTCATGTACAGCGTACGTATGTGTTACGATCTTCCAACACATGGGAGTTATCGTATACATATGGCTGGCATGTTGCGTATTCCTAGTCCTACGTATTTTGGGACTGGACGTGACAACAATGACGATGAAAATAGTGATGATTTAGTTAAAAATATAGATTATACGGTAGATGATGATGTTGTAAAAGCTATCACTGATGAAGTATTTAAGGGACAATCATTTCCTAGTCGTTCTCACTTTAGAAACTTTATAAGTAATTTAGCAATTAAATATAATTTTAGTTGTTCAGCTAGTGTTATGAATAATGCTCGTGGAATTATATATAGTTGTGATCAACCGAATTGTAATTGGAGAGTATATATCAAATCCATTGGAAATGGCGATATAGTTAAAGTTAGTACATTAAAAAATTGTCATTCTTGTTTAGGAAAACTTAGTACAGGACGTCATCGACTAGCTACCGCTGCATGGATTAAGACCATGATAATTGACATTATTAGAGATAACCAGTCATATAGTCCATCACAAATTGTTAAAGATATATATAGGGAGCACCGTATACAAGTTAGTTATTCCAAAGCCTGGAGAGCCCGAGAGACGACATTAGTTGAAATTAATGGTAGTTATGATGAGGCATACGCTAGTCTTGAGGAGTATTATTATAGAATTATGGAGACGAATCCAGGTAGTACATATTTTATTAAAAGTGCCGAAAATAATAGCTTCCAATGAATTTTTTGTTTTGTTTTAAGTCATGTATTGATGAGTTTTTAAGGAGATGTTTATCGGTTATTAGTACTGATGCTACATTTCTTTCGTCTAAATATCAAGGTATCTTATTTATTGCTTGTGCTCACGATCCTAACTATCAATTATATCCTATTGCTTATGATGTTGCTGAAGGTGAGAATAGTGATTCTTGGTCTTGGTTTTTAAACTCTCTTAAAATATCTTTTGAATTTTTTTTAATGATTGGAGTACAATTTTATTTATATTTGATAAGCAAAAAGGATTAATAAATGCTATTCGTGCTATTTTTCTGTATCTCCTTATTTTTTTTGTATTCAGCATTTTAAACAAAACATGAAAAAAGTTACGAAAGAACCAGCATTTCAATACTTGCTCGCTTGCTAGATCATATAATAAAATGGATGCAGAGAGTGTGTTTGATATAATTAAAGCCGAGAACATAATGTTGTACGATTGGCTTATTGGTGTAAACGATAAAAGTCATCGATTTGAACATTGGATAACAGCGTATGCTTCTTGTCCTAGATTAGATATTAACACTTCTAATCTTACTAAATGTTTCAATAGCTGGATTAAGGAATTATGAGATAAGCCAATAACAATACTTCTCGATGGTATTAGAGCCAAGATTATTACACTTCATGACAATTGTAGAAAGAATGCTGAAAATATAGACACAAATTATTGTCCGAGGATGTTAAAGGCTACGAATTGTATTATCCAAGAGAAGAATCACCTAAAAATATTAGCTATTGATAGTTATAATTTTAAAATAATAGACCGTACAACAAGTAGAACCTATATTGTTAATATAACCGACAGATATTGTATATGTTTTAGATGGTACCATACTTATATACCATGTATATATGCATATTTTGTTTGTAGATATTACAATATTAGTATTGATAGTTTTTATCCTGCAGTATTTTCGACGGAGACCATGAGAAGTGTATACGCATAAAAAATGGTGCCAATTCCAGTTCCCTACAAGATCCAAGCTCCTTTGGTTAGAGAAAAATTGGAGTACCAGATGTAAGACGCAAAGCCGGAAGACCAAAGAAGAACCGCATCAAACTCCGAGATTCATCGATAAGAGATCTTCATTGCAGTAATTGTGGTGCGATGGAAAACAACCGAAGAAGATGTACTAGTCAACCGAGAGAGTAAAATAGAATTGTTCAATACAAACTTAGAAATATTGTAATAGTGAGTCTGATAATAAAATTTGAAAAATATTTTAATCAAATATTGTTACAAATCATACTTCTAAACATTTATTTAATCATCCTCCTACTCGTCTTGCTAGGTCTGGGTAGGCAACGGTGCTGATGGAGTCAAAAAAAATAGTATGAATATCTGGTAGCTTTCATCTCCAGCGTCCTGGTGACTAATACCCGCTCCAGCAAACTCGTGACTAAGGCCCGCTCCAGCATACTGGTGACTAGGGCCAGCTCCAGCATAGTATTAAAAAATATCTCCAACATATTGGTGAATATGGCTCGCTCCAGCATAATATTGGAGAATGTCTCTAGCATACTGGTGAATAGGTCCCTCTGCACCATCCCTCCTACGACGACGAGAGTGTCTCTGTCGTACAAAGTCGGTCGGATAGTCTGGTGGAAGACGTGATTATATTGGAGGTATTTCAGGTTCCCGCCCAATACCGAGATGATCAACACGAGTCAAAAGTTTCTTCATAAGAAATCGACTTTGTGGGAAAGATTTATCTCAGGTTGTTGCAAATATTGTTGGTATACACCACTCTGAAATATGAAAGATGTAAATTAATTTTTTATCATATATATGATTATGTAATTTTGAAAGTGTAATGAAGTATACCAAATTTTGCATGCTATCGACAAAAGCACGCAAAGTAGAATCATCTACGGATCTACTCTTGAACCTTTGTTTCTCATATTTGTATACTTGGTTACTCATAAGAGGGCATCCCCACCATTGCCTATAATCCAAGTTACCAATGCCTGCATAATGTAAACAAAATTTGAGCAAACTATTTACACTAAATCAATACGAATAATGAGTAACTTAGAACTTACATTCCTCAGCAGATCTTAGTCTGGGAGACATGGCCCTCACACTATAATTCTTGAACCGATTATTCCAATCAGCAACGAGACCAAGGATTCGTTGTATTGCATTTACTGGCTCATAACCGACAGTCGGTGGATCATCGAAAATTATTTGACTCATCCTGAATTATCGAAGAACACGGTCTGTCGGATGGTACATGATGAACCGATCATATATAATATAAGATATGTATAAACTAAACGAATATGATATCCTCTTGATTTCTGGAGCATCATCTTCACATGTGTAAGGTAACCAGGTAACCTATTTAATTATATTGTATCAAATAGATACGATGTTTCTCTACGATCATAACTGTAATAATTTAAAGATATTTATCAGATATTTAAATAATTACCTCATGATACTGCAGTGTATCAAATTGGCTACGATAAAATAATACACTCATGTATTGGTAGTGTTGATAATCCACTATATCTGTGGGCCATCGCATAGCAACCAGAAAGACTCCAACATCCCTGAAAATGCTAGTAACAGGCCTACCAATATAGAAGTGCTCGTAAGACCAGAACTATAAAACAAAAATATGACATTATGTGAGCACCCTGATTTTTACATAGGGTTAGTTTGGTAATTATTAATTATTTTTTATTTTAATATTTATTCGATAATTTAATTGAACTTTGGAAATCAACTCCCATGGCTTTAAGATCTTAAGTGCAACACTAGCCTTTTCCTTCTAACCAACCTAGCATGCTCGACTTAGACGAGTCAAATTAGGCTCCTGCCATGACTGTCCCTCACAAATTCACAATCCCATGCCTTGTTTTGGTCGCACAACTTTTGCGACACAATTGCGAGGAAACGATGATTAATTAACCATTTAGTCATAGCGTACGATTTTAACACGCCACAACAACCCATTGCTTCCAACTAAATTTATGCTATGAGCCTAACTGGTCCTATTACGCACATGACACTCGAGTTGCGTTATTTGAACCCCCTACATGCTCCCAATTTAATATTATATAGAAAATAGAATTTATAAATTTATTTAATTATTTTAATATTCATTAATATTTAGTAAATATATTGTTTAATTAATATAAATTGGTTGTAGATTATTTATTGGAGGAAATATAAATTTTCTAGAATTTTTTCAAGTACCTAACTATTTTTGGAAATTTTTTGCATTTAATTATTGAATAAATAAAAGAAAAGAAAATAGAAAATAAATTATAACCTAAACCCTACCCAAACCCAATAACCCAAATCCTACCCAAACCCAATAATCCTAACTCTAAACCAATTCACCCCCCTTTATTCAACGCACATGAGAACCACCCCCTATCTCCTATATATACATACACTAAACCTAAACCCTAACCCTAACCCTAATCCCACACCAAACCTTCGATCGTCGTTGCCCTACCTCCACCGACCGCACCTCTGACCGCACCGCCGTCGCCGCGCCGCGGCACCCACAACAGCCGACCGCCGCCCGCAGATCCGCCCCCCGCGCGTACACACAGCAGCTGCGGCCCCTCATTCGCGCGCAGCTACCGCCCTCCTTGCTCGTCCGATTTGTATTCCGTCTTCGCTGGTATGTTCACAACCTAACCCTCTAGGATTCCCTTTAAGTGGAACGAATTTAGTCACCCTGGTTTGATCGAAAAATCGACCGAAAGTTGGCCGAAAACTGTTCAAAAATAGTTTAGAATTTTGATCCAAACCCCCATTTCATGTCCAATTTTCTACCATCTCATTAATTATTTTCAAAATATAATTGAAGGGAGTTATTCACAATATAACCAAAATTTTTACTATTTTTTAGTTTTTATTAGTTTGCTATAATGGTTAAATTATTCTTGTTCCAAAACGACCAAAAACTTATTTTTAAAATACCCAAAATCTCGCGATACGGGGTGTGTCCTGCCAAACGAGGCAACTTTGTTGTGTACGAGTTGTATCGAAAGGCGCGTAACATAAATACGAACGTGTAGGCTTTCGCGGAACTTGATTTGGATGTGCGTGCACACAAGAATCAACGCGTATCCGCCAAAAAATACCTTATCGATCTTTTCTTACACTCGTTGTAACTTCGTGTGTGCTTGTCGTTTCGCAATAAAATTTACGCCAACGGATTCGCAGCGTTACGCTGGTCCTGTGACCCAAGTTTGGTTCAATTCTAAGAAATTTGACGAAACATCATTTTATGGGCCCCATCGTTCCACATGACGGACGATTTCGTGATCGGCTCATCGAAATCCAGTTCTGGATGTTCTGTTGGGTTCATATCATCGTTCTGGACTCGTAGATACTGAGTGGGACGAATTTGGAGAACTTTGTCTTTGGCACATTTTACGGTGCGAAGTGGGCCACCTATGGACCCCGCTTTGACCTAAAACTATCAATTTTGCCCCTGTGTCCAAATTGGACTTATGGGTAGTCAATCCTAGCTATTTTAAGTATTCTAAGAATATTGGTAATGATTGTTTCAGCATCCGGAGGTGTATGCGCATATTCTACTTTTCCAGGAGCAGTTGACGGAGTTAAGAACCCAGGCAAGTGTACCTTGCTAAACCTGCAGAGATCCTGTTATATTACTTGCTTGTGTTCTTTTATTTATATATACTTCAGTGATGTATCCTGTTAAACCTAGGACCATGAGACGTTGCTTAGCGTCCGAACAATATTCGGGTGTTGACGCCGTACGTGGAGTCGTACAACGTCACTTAGAGAGTTAATTTTGCAATCATATATTTTTACGTGCTTGCTTTACCAAGTACGACATACCGTAGGACACTTGACACTATTTCATATGACATAATCTTTCCTGAGATATTCATGGTGATTTTGTATAGGCTTACAGGCTTCATGACATAAGACTTGCATATTACATGGATATTACTATGACTCGTTGTACTAGCTAGAGGTCATGATCTTGCGTGTTATGGATATGCGATGTCGTGGATATGAGACATGAGGTTACATTGGGTTGAGAGAGACACACAGGCTACAGGCTGATTACATACATATATATTTATTATTGTGGTGCTTTAGCCTCTGTTCCAGAACTTGGCCTATTACTTGATATTCCTGCTACCGGCTCCCCGACATAGAGCTTGTAGTGGTTTCAGCCTGAGTACTAGTGATGCTCTTATTTGCATTTTACTTAGCTGGTTACATAGTTTGCCTTGAGGATCTGTTTATATTTACTTGATGTATTTTATTTGGCTTGAGTGTTTATTGTACCTTGTTATGTCCCCTGAGGACCTGGATCCGGATTATGTCCCCAGGTGTAGACGAGGAGAGCTATCCCAAGGTTTATGGAACATGTGCTACTATTGGAGACGTACAGGTTACAGAGGATGATGTTGTTCCAGAGGACTTCTCTTGAGCACACAGTATTCTTACCATTCATTATTTATGCTTAGTGTTCTTGGATATTTGATCTTGTAGTGACTTTTGGATATTTGATGACGGGTTGTTCCCCGTGACCTTATTTATATTGCTTTGGTTAGACATATCATTTTATTTTATTGTGACTGGACCTGTCTCTTTATGATTTCGTTATTATTGTAGATGAGATTAGATATATAGACTGTGATATGTATTCATAGACCATTATATTTTTTTACAGCTTAAGTACACTCTAAATGGTCCATTAAATTGGGTTTGCTCTTTGGGATTGTGCTACTGGCCATTGCCACGTAGCTAGTCCCTCGATATTTTGGGACTGGGGCGTGACATGGTTTTTGTGGTGGCCCATGCAGGTCTACGAATATATTTCTTTGGTTTCAACTAAGGGACCGAGCAAGCCTGCGATTAGGATAAGAATAAATTTATAAGATCTCATCCATATGTTGATACGTTCTTGACCTCTATATCGGACTCGAATAAATTCTTTTACTTGCATCATGCTTGATTCAACTGTTCGACCCTACACTGATCCCGACAGAGAAAGAGAAGGCAGAGAAATTCTTTGACAGACTGAGCTTTGAACTATAGAGACAGATTGATACAGTTGTACCTACTTCTTATATGGACGTCCTTGTAGCAGTTTGACGCATGTAGCACATCCACAGGAGAGAGTCCAGCCAGAAGAGACCGTACGCATTAGTACCAGCTTGAGCACCACACGGAGAGCCTGTAAAGCGACCCCAGATGAGTCCACCACAGAGAGCAGCATCATGAGCCCCATCCCTTCCTACTTGTCACTACTGTGGCAAGGTAGGCCATATTGAGAGAGAGTGTAGACATAAATTGGGATTATGTTTAGCTTTTGGATCCAGTCAGCATTCAGCCAGGGATTGCCCTGAGCGCCGGTGAGGAACACCGATGGTTCACCGACTAGCTTTACCAGCACTGGAGCCAGTCCAGCAGCCACATCGACCAGCTTATCCAGCACCAGGAGCATCACAGGTAGAAGATGGAGGATTCAGACCACCAACACCAGAAGGATATCAGCCGAGGCCACCCTTGGCACCACAGGCAGCACTTTTCCAGCAGGCTCAACAACAACAGATGGCACCACCACAAGGACGTGGACATGCTTTTACGATGACAATGGAGGAGGCACAGACTCGTGGAGTAGCAAATATGAGTAAGATGTAGCCTTATCATAGCTAGTTATAGTAACGAATATTCCTGGTAATACTTTAGCATGTGCTTGTTAGTTTCATTCCCTAGCCTATACCTAGTATTATGTTAGCATGAACTTGTTAGTCTAGAGTAGCAATATGTAAGTGGTACCCAAGTTTTCATAAGTTGTAGTTGATCCTCGCTCTAATTAGACTCATTTACTCTTGACTTACTTATCTCTCATTGCCCAGGAAGAATTTTTTATTGCTTCCCTACATGTTCTGCTTGAACAAAACCCTCACCCTTCCTCTCGATTTTTTCCTTGTTCATGGTCCTTTATTCTTTGTGTCGTGCATCAATAAATATCATGCAACTGTGTCATCTCTTCTGGAGCAAACCTTTCTTGATCGGTTATATTTTGTTTTTCTTAATTGCGAGGACGCAATTCTTTTAAGGTGGGTAGATTGTGAGCACCATGGTTTTTACATAGGGTTAGTTTGGTAATTATTAATTTTTTTAATATTTATTCGATAATTTAATTGAACTTTGGAAACCAACTCCCATGGTTTTAAGATCTTGAGTGCAATACTAGCCTTTTCCTTCCAACCAACCTAGCATGCTCGACTTAGACGAGTCAAATTAGGCTCCTGCTATGACTGTCCCTCACAAATTCGTAATCCCATGTCTTGTTTTGGTCGCACAACTTTCGCGATACAATTACGAGAAAACGATGATTAATTAACCATTTAGTCGTAGCGTACGATTTTAACACGCCACACCAACCCATTGCTTCGAATTAAATTCATGATATGAGCCTAACTGGTCCTATTACGCACATGACACTCGAGTTGCGTTATTTGAACCCCCTACATGCTCCCAATTTAATATTATGTAGAAAATAGTATTTATGAATTTATTTAATTATTTTAATATTTAGTAAATATATTGTTTAATTAATATAAATTGGTTGTAGATTATTTATTGGAGAAAATATAAAATTTTTAGAATTTTTCCAAGTGCCTAACTATTTTTGAAATTTTTTTGCATTTAATTATTGAATAAATAAAAGAAATAAAACAAAAGAAAATAGAAAATAAATCCTAACCTAAACCCTACCCAAACCCAATAACCCAAATCCTACCCAAACCCAATAATCCTAACTCTAAACCAATTCACCCCCCCCTTTATTCCACACACAGGAGAACCACCACCCATCTCCCCATATACTAAACCTAAACCCTAACACTAATCCCACACCAAACCTTCGATCGTCGTCGCCCCACCGTCGCCGACCGTACCTTCGACCGCACCACCGTCGCCGCGCCCACAGTAGCCACCCGCCGCCCGCAGATTCGCCCCCCGCACGCACACACAGCAGTTGCGACCCCTCCTTCGTGCGCAGCCACCGCCCTCCTCACTCGTCTGATTTGTGTCCCGTCTTCGCTAGTATGTTCACAACCTAACCCTCTAGGACTCCCTTTAAGGGGAACAAATTTAGGCACCCCGGTTTGATTGAAAAAACGACCGAAAGTTGGCCGAAAACTGTTCGCAAATAGTTCAGAATTTTGATCCAAACTTCCATTTTATGTCCAATTTTCTACCATCTCGTTAATTATTTTCAAAATATAATTGAAGGGACTTATTCACAATATAACCAAGATTTTTACTGTTCTTTTAGTTTTTATTAGTTTGATATAACGGTTAAATTATTCTTGTTCCAAAATGACCAAAAACTTATTTTTAAAACACCCAAAATCGCGTGATATAGGGTGCATCCCGCCAAACGAGATGACTTCGTCATGTGCAAGTTGCATCAAAAGGCGCGTAACGTAAACGCGGACGTGTGGGCTTTCGCGGAACTTAATTTGGATGTGCGTGCACACCGGAATCAATGCGTATCCGCCGAAAAATACCGTATCGGCCTTTTCTGACACTCATTGTAACTTTGTGTGTGCTTGTTATTTCGTAACGAAACTTACGCCAGCAGATTCGCAGCGTTACACTGGTCCTGTGACCCAAGTTTGGTTCGATTCTGAGAACGTTGATGAAACATCATTTTGTGGGCCCACGGTTCCATATGACGGACCATTTCGTGATCGGCTCATCGAAATCCAGTTCTGGACGTTCCGTTGGGTTTCTATCATCGTTCTGGAATTGTAGATTAGCGTGGGACAAATTTGGAGAACTTTGTCTTCGATACATTTTACGGTGCGAAGTGGGCCACATGTGGACCCAACTTTGACCAAAAACTGTCAATTTTGTCCCTGTGTCCAAATTGGACTTATGGGTAGTCAATCCTAGCTATTTTAAGTATTATGAGAATATTAGTAATATTTGTTTCAGCATCCGGAGGTGTATGTGCAGATTCTACTTTTCCAGGAGCAGTTGACGGAGTTCAGAACCCAGGCAAGTGTACCTTGCCAAACCTGCAGAGATCCTGTTATATTACTTGCTTGTGTTCTTTTGTTTATATATACTTCTATGATGTATCCTATTCAACCTAGGACCGTGAGATATTGCTTAGCGTCCGAACAAGATTCGGGTGTCGACGCCGTATGCGGAGTCGTGTAACGTCACTTAGAGAGTTGATTCTGCGATCCTATATTTTTACGTGCTTGCTTTACCAAGTACGACATACCGTAGGACACTTGACACTATTTCATGTGACATAATCTTTCCTAAGATATTTATGGTGATTTTGTATAGGCTTACAGGCTTCGTGATATGAGACTTGCATATTACATGGATATTACTATGACTCGTTGTACTAGCTAGAGGTCATGATCTTGCGTGTTATGGACATGAGACGTCGTGGACATGAGACATGAGGTTACATTGGGTGGGGAGGGACACACAGGCTACAGGCTGATTACATACATATATATTTATTATTGCGGTGCTTTAGCCTCTGTTCCAGAGCTTGGCCTATTACTTGATATTTCTGCTACCGGCTCCCCGACACAGAGCTTGTAGTGGTTTCAGCCTGAGTACTAGTGATGCACTCATTTCCATTTCACTTAGCTGGTTACATAGTTTGTCCTGAGGATCTGTTTATATTTACTTGCTGTATTTTATTTGGCTTGAGTGTTTATTGTACCTTGCTATGTCCCCAGGTGTAGAAGAGGAGAGCTATCCCGAGGTTTACGGGACAGGTGCTACTATTGGAGACGTACAAGTTACAGAGGATAATGTTGTTCTGGAGGACTTCTCTTGAGCACTCAGTATTCTTACCATTCATTATTTATTCTTAGTGTTCTTAGATATTTGATCTTATAGTGACTTTTTGATATTGTACTTGTAGTTATTTTTCTTTCCATTTTGATGACGGGTTGTTCCCCGTGACCTTATTTATATTACTTTGGTTGGACAGATCATTTTATATTATTATGACTGGACTTGTCTCTTTGTAATTTTGTTATTATTGTGGATGAGATTAGATATATAGACCGTGACATGTATTCGTAGACCATTGTATTTGTTTTACAGCTTAAGTGCACTCTAAAGGGTCCATTAAATTGGGTTTGCCCTTTGGGGTTGTGCTGTTAGCCATTGCCACGTGGCTAGTCCCTCGATATTTTGGGACTAGGGCGTGACACATTAGTACAAACAAAATTTGTATTCTAATCTAACTAATTTAGGTCTTTCATTCATACCTGAATCAGTGAAATACATCCACAAATACTCTTGCGACTGGATCTCACAAATTCTGTCAAATTTGCGTATAAAAATGCTAGAGTAGCAGCTCCCCATGCATGCTGAGTAGGTTTTGTCAAATCATCCAAGAATGGTAGAAGATGCACATTTATCATATTTTTTGATGCGTTCGGGAAATATAATTGTACCACATAAACAGAGCAAATACGCTCTAGTGCAATGAATGACCTGAAAATATTAAGTGTTATATAAACACTAAATTACGTCATAAATAAATCTTACTAATTAAAATACATACCCGCATTTCATCTACATCAATCACCCCGTCAATAGTGTGATGTAGCTCCATGAAGTTGCCACGAAGCCATGTAAACTTCAAAAAATGGTCATCTTTTATACCAGATGGAGGGGTAACACCGAGATACCTCCTGATCAGATCATATCCCTTTAAGTGTGGATCAAAATATATAGCGTCACCTTTAATAGGTAACCCTAGTATATCTGCCACATCAAATAGGGTGATCGTCATCTCGCCGAATGAGAGTTGGAAAGTGTTACGTTCAGGCCACCAATGCTTTGCAAGACTTACAACTAGATGAAGACCGTGGAATAAATATCTAACCCGATCTATAGCCTTTTGGACAGAATTTAGCTCCCAAGTACGATTGTTTCTTTCGATTCGTCAATGTACATGGATCCGGGTTCGTAAACCAAGATCATGATCGTATAACTATAAAATCTATATGCATTATATTTTATATACAAATTACTTAACTTGCAAACTTATAATTTAAAATATTACCTCTCTAGTAAATATTCGATTAGATATGTGGTCTTCATGTTTCTTAATAATAAGGTCGGTAGTCGATCCATCAGAAATATGACCGTCATTTTGGTTAGCCATCTACAAAAAAAAACTAACTATAACCATTTACGACTAAAATATAATAAGTCTGTCAACGATTTAAAAAATATCACAAATAATATGTTTACTTACATTAGATTTATGTGTTATTTTTGTAAACTCCCAGATTTTTCAGGAATTTAAAAATAAATTTTCGGAATTTTTCTGGAATTTTTTGTGATTTTTAAATAATAATTAAAATAAATGTTCTTATGAATTAAATATTTTAAGTATTAAAATAAATATTAAAATATTATGAAAATAATATTTTTGGGTGTAAAATAATTAATTAGGCATACATCAATTTTTCTGGAATTTATGGGACCCCAGAACTATTTTTTTAAAGACCTAAAAACTATGTTTTAATTAAACCAAATTGAACCGGTTTATAAAACCCTAATTAAACCGAACCGGACTGACCCGAATCCATCCTGAACCGAACCGGACCCAAACTCTAGCGGGTCTGGTCGGATCCATACCCGAACCTGCTAGACCCGAACCCGACACGTAACCTAACCCTAACCCTCGATTTTCCTCCGCCGTTCGACTTCCCCGACCGCCGCGATCCCCGCGGTCGTTCACCCGCCGCCTCGCCTTCGCCTCTCCGCCTCCCGCGCCTCTTCACGTCCCTAACCGCCGGCCGGCCCTGCCCCTTCTCCTCCCAGCTAACGGCCGGCCGTCCCCTATATAACCCCCGACCTCGGCCACTCCACTGCCACCGAACCACCATCCTCCGGCCGCCATGCTGCCACGACCACGTTCACCTAGCCACCGCCACCCTCTCCGCCCCGAGTCTCCGTCGTGAACCCCCGAGCTCCCCGTCTCAGCCGCCTCTCCGTCATCAGCTTCCCAGCACCTCCACACCACCTATCCGCCGTCGCCCCAGCTCCGACGAGCTCTCTCCGGCGACGTCGACGACCCCGCAGCCTACGACCAGTAGCAGCCCCGGCCATCCACCGTCCCACTCCGCCAAACCACGCCGAGCACAGCGCCGCCACGACGACCGAGCACAGTCGCCGCGCTATCCCGCGTTCGCGACTTATAGTCGATACCGACGTCCTGTTCCCGTAAGTATTTCTCTCTCCTCGCCGCCTCATTTTCCGTTCTGTCAGCTGTGACACGTAGACTGCGTGACCCTCTCGAACCCCGTGCAACTCGTTCGGGGTATCACGTCCTGTGTCGATCGCAAACTGCGACGCAAAATCAGGAAAATAAATCCCCTTTTCTAAAAATTTAGAAAATGTCCCAAACTTTCCAGTTTGCGACCGTTCTGCGACCAACCTGTTATATGTTGTCAAAATTGGCCTGAACAATTATTTAGACCTTATGACCAAGTTTTAAAATCCTATTTTTGTGTAATTTATTGAGCTGTAGTTTGTAATATTTTCGAGGGTAAAAATGACCAAAATATTGGTTATTTAAATATCCTGATTTTCTCGGAACTACGTGCGCCCCGCTAAACGAGGCAACTTGGTCATGTGCTGTAGAAGCATAAAAAATATGCTGCAGAGTTATACGCAGTATTTCAGTGCTGTGTGGCGTAAGACGTGACTTCAGAGCCATCGGCATACAAACAGAGCTTTACCGCTAGTACAGTGTAAAACATAGCTCATAAACAACCCGCGTAATACAGTGTGTTCAGACTGCTTCAGCGTAAAAAGGTTGTTACATCGCCTTTATGGCATAAAACTCATCCGCTTTTTAATGAAGCATGGAAGTGTACGAGGAACACTTCGTATTCCTCGAATGAACCTGTCAGATCATGCAGTGAACCTGACTCCTGACAAAGAGTACTGCACGACTATCCAGATGACGACTGTAATGATGGTGCGGCACAGAGACCCAAACCGTCGTTTAGTGACATTTCCTTGATGCAAACCGCTTTTACGCGTTCAAGGGAATACACTGCCTAGTTTTATACAGGCAAATGCGAGCTTTTACGCTCCGCAGAAGACAAACGGACCGCCATGTCAAAAGCTGCTCTTTGTACAGAGCTCGAGGCACGTCTCTGCAGTTAATGCGCAGGATGGGGACAGATCTCTGCATTTAATGCACGAGATTTGGTTATATTTTCAAAGACTGGACGAGCCATAATTACGGCTAATACGTCCACATCATCACTTTTGTACATTACGCCATCAGGCTATTTTCAGCTATGGGAGCACGCTGTACGCTATCTCCTTGAAATACGTCTACCTGGCTATTTTCAGTTATAAGGAGTACGTCGTATGCTATCTCCTCGGAATACGCCAACTCAGGCTATATTTGCATTGGTGCATAATAGGGCTATTTGGTCCAGAATTAGCTCAAGACCTCAGTCAAGGAAGGAGGATCGGCTATCTTGTACGCTAGCTACCTATCCATGCAGCATCAGGCTTCTACGCCTACTGGGCTTCTACGCCTACCTGGACTCTATGCCAGTTTGACAACTTTTTGGCTTCTACGCCATGGTGACAGTTATTGGCTTCTACGCCAACCTTTTCTACGTGAGGGACAACTACCTACGTGGCTTGCATGTCGTGATCTTCGCAGCAGTTATACGCATTATCTCTTAATGTGACACGCGTCACACGCTTATTCAGAAGATCATTTATACGTGGGTGACAGTTATTATAACCGTCGCATAAAAAGTGCCACACTCTCCACTGTCCGGCTTCTACGCCGACTGGACGGTTACTGTCACTAATGTAACACCCTGTTCCGCTCAAGCGGACTGCCGTCTCAAACGGCAATCGTACAGCTGTCCCGACCCGCTTTGCCTCAATCAAGAAGCAAAGGATATCCAGACTTGTCCCTACAGGAATCCGGCTTGGACTTTCAGAGGCTCGCTCAGACGTATCGCTTTACCGAGGCGAATCATCGCTAAGGTGGGTGGCTACGGTGAACTTGTCTTTGCTTAGCCAGCACACATAAAATCTGGAATGTTTATGCTAGTCGCTAGGTGAATCACCCCTGCATGCTAATAAATCCAACGCACCTAGCTAAGGGAATAATCCCAACTTGTATTGCTTGCTAGAACATGGAAATGGAAATACTGCTTATGTTCAGACCCTCGCATGCTAAGTCCCTTAATGGTTTCATCTCTCGGACTACCTTCGGGCCCGAGCAACGTGCCTGCTTATGTTCTTAGAAACGCATGCTTGTCTGCTTGATAGTTACCGTGTTTTCATCCAAACCCCGGGAGACTACTAAGTAGTCGTTCCGTGCCTGAATGTTCCTGCAAGTATCCGGGACCGTTAGGTCACCAAGGCAGCCCCGAACCAGGGGAATGCATCAAGACAAGTTATTGTACAGAACCAAGATTCAAGTATCCCGTATACTCGTGTACTCGTGTTTCCGTGCACTCGTGTTCTCGTGTTCTAGTGCACGCGTGTTCTCGTGTATCTCGTGTAAATCGTGTTGCCTGAGATTGGTTAAATCGTGTTGCCTGAGAATGGTTAAATCGTGTTGCCTGAGATTGGTTAACCCTGAAGTGCATGTCGCGGACAACTCAAAAATGAGGCATAGTTACACGGACGGTCACCGGGGCACTGGGGCCGCTCCGATCCGGATGGAACTTCAAGTGTGGTTCATCGTGTGCAGGCGAGTGGTTTGCAGCGCATCGTGTACTCGGTTGCATTCCACTTGGCCTAGGACCACATCATGTGTAGTCTATCGTGTGCTGGCAAGATGGTTTGCAACATATCGTGTACTTGGTTGCATTCCATCTTGGCCTTGGACTACATATGTAATCCATCGTGTACGGGCGAGATGGTTCGTAGCGCATCGTGTGCTCTCGTTGCGTTCCACTCTCGTCTGGGATTAGTCCTTTATGGCTATGCCAGCGACTCATGTTCATATAGATAAGTCATCCTCGCTTAGCGGCTATCCGCGTGCGAGTCATTGCATCAAGAACAACTGAGCACACCAAATACTGTCCCGTTCAATAACTCTCGTGTTGCATATTGCATATGCTTGCCTCCTGAATGCTTATACTTGCCCGTGCTTGAAATAATCATGTTTGCCTTGGACAGGGAAGGAGATGGTAAGTTGGTAAGCCTCGCCGTGTTTCCTCAAACATCGCACGGCGCACTGCCCGACACGATAAGCTATTCAATATCTGCATGAAACTGATCCTAAGGCAACTAGAAAGACAACTTAATAGTTGTGCACGAAACCTGTATTACGTGTTTGGATTTGTCGAGCGGGCGAGTAGCTTCCCCACCAGTGCATTCAATGTACTGATAATCCACCAGTTTGATATGCAGGGTGCGGGAGAACCTCGTACGGTGCGGACGCCTCCTTCGTGCGTGCTAAGGCCAGGAGTTCTCTCTGAAGCCTTGCAACGGTGCGTCCGGGACTGAAGCACATATACAAGATATAAGTTGTGAACATCGCCTGACCATCGCCTGTACAGATCATTCCACAGTTGTAGCCACTTGGCACGCTTTTACTGTTTCAGAGAGAGAGGCTTGAGCGACTTGTAATCTCGGCTATACGCCGCCTGTAACACTTGTTTCATATCAATAAGAGATTACTTTACTTGTTTCAATGCTTCCGCTATATTGTCGACTCAGTGAACCTGTTACCGATCGCTATGCGTTCCTAAACTCCGCTGCACTCGGACAATCTGTGCGACTCTGTGGCTTAGAACTCTAACCGCCAGCCAATGAACCATGGCCTTGCACGGGCGTGGTTCACGTTCGTGCGGCATCACGCCCAGATGGGTTAAGCGATCGTTCCGCGGGAGCGCTGGCGAGGGTGATTCCCGCCTAGCGGGAACGATCGATTGCCTGTGGGAGATCGGGGCGTGACATGTTGGTATCAGAGCCTGGCTTCTACGCCTTTGGACTTCAATTCGATATCTCTGTTTCGAAAGCTCGTTCGTGGGTTATGTGCGCGCTCTCTCTCAATGCCTCGATGGGATGTTCCAACAATAAGTCTAAATACTTTTAAAATACGTTTTGAATGATATGATTGCTTGTCTGGTTGTATGCTGCGAGTGGCCTTTGAGCCAACCTGTGCGAACCTTTTGAGAGTATTGCTAGTAGCTTGTCCGATTTTCACTAACCCTAAGTTTGGTTGAATGCATCTATTCGAGGGACGCCTTGAACTAGTGCACCATCCAAGACTTAAGAAAAGGTGAAACTCGAGTGCTAAGACTTCGCTATCACTGAGCTGGTTGACGTGTTCACGCTAGAAGTGCACTTCGAAAGTGTGCACGATCCAGCCTAAGCGATATGCTGATTTCGAAGCTTGTGCAAGTGAATATCCAAATGGAACAAGTACAAACGACTTGTCTAGGATTGCCTCAACCCTAGATTACTGCTTGTCCTTAGTAAGTCTCGAGGACGAGACTTTTTCTAAGTTGGGTAGGATGTAACACCCTGTTCCGCTCAAGCGGACTGCCGTCTCAAACGGCAATCGTGCAGCTGTCCCGACCCGCTTTGCCTCAATCAAGAAGCAAAGAATATCCAGACTTGTCCCTACAGGAATCCGGCTTGGACTTTCAGAGGCTCGCTCAGACGTATCGCTTTATCGAGGCGAATCATCGCTAAGGTGGGTGGCTACGGTGAACTTGTCTTTGCTTAGCCAGCACACATAAAATCTGGAATGTTTATGCTAGTCGCTAGGTGAATCACCCCTGCATGCTAATAAATCCAACGCACCTAGCTAAGGGAATAATCCCAACTTGTATTGCTTGCTAGAACATGGAAATGGAAATACTGCTTATGTTCAGACCCTCGCATGCTAAGTCCCTTAACGGTTTCATCTCTCGGACTACCTTCGGGCCCGAGCAACGTGCCTGCTTATGTTCTTAGAAACGCATGCTTGTCTGCTTGATAGTTACCGTATTTTCATCCAAACCCCGGGAGACTACTAAGTAGTCGTTCCGTGTCTGAATGTTCCTGCAAGTATCCGGGACCGTTAGGTCACCAAGGCAGCCCCGAACCAGGGGAATGCATCAAGACAAGTTATTGTACAGAACCAAGATTCAAGTATCCCGTATACTCGTGTACTCGTGTTCCCGTGCACTCGTGTTCTCGTGTTCTAGTGCACGCGTGTTCTCGTGTATCTCGTGTAAATCGTGTTGCCTGAGATTGGTTAAATCGTGTTGCCTGAGAATGGTTAAATCGTGTTGCCTGAGATTGGTTAACCCTGAAGTGCATGTCGCGGACAACTCGGAAACGAGGCATAGTTACACGGACGGTCACCGGGGCACTGGGGCCACTCCGATCCGGATGGGACTTCAAGTGTGGTTCATCGTGTGCAGGCGAGTGGTTTGCAGCGCATCGTGTACTCGGTTGCATTCCACTTGGCCTAGGACCACATCATGTGTAGTCTATCGTGTGCTGGCAAGATGGTTTGCAACATATCGTGTACTTGGTTGCATTCCATCTTGGCCTTGGACTACATATGTAATCCATCGTGTACGGGCGAGATAGTTCGTAGCGCATCGTGTGCTCTCGTTGCGTTCTACTCTCGTCTGGGATTAGTCCTTTATGGCTATGCCAGCGACTCATGTTCATATAGATAAGTCATCCTCGCTTAGCGGCTATCCGCGTGCGAGTCATTGCATCAAGAACAACTGAGCACACCAAATACTGTCCCGTTCAATAACTCTCGTGTTGCATGTTGCATATGCTTGCCTCCTGAATGCTTATACTTGCCCGTGCTTGAAATAATCATGTTTGCCTTGGACAGGGAAGGAGATGGTAAGTTGGTAAGCCTCGCCGTGTTTCCTCAAACATCGCACGGCGCACTGCCCGACACGATAAGCTATTCAATATCTGCATGAAACTGATCCTAAGGCAACTAGAAAGATAACTTAATAGTTGTGCACGAAACCTGTATTACGTGTTTGGATTTGTCGAGCGGGCGAGTAGCTTCCCCACCAGTGCATTTAATGTACTGATAATCCACCAGTTTGATATGCAGGGTGCGGGAGAACCTCGTGCGGTGCGGACGCCTCCTTCGTGCGTGCTAAGGCCAGGAGTTCTCTCTGAAGCCTTGCAACGGTGCGTCCGGGACTGAAGCACATATACAAGATATAAGTTGTGAACATCGCCTGACCATCGCCTGTACAGATCATTCCACAGTTGTAGCCACTTGGCACGCTTTTACTGTTTCAGAGAGAGAGGCTTGAGCGACTTGTAATCTCGGCTATACGCCGCCTGTAACACTTGTTTCATATCAATAAGAGATTACTTTACTTGTTTCAATGCTTTCGCTATATTGTCGACTCAGTGAACCTGTTACCGATCGCTATGCGTTCCTAAACTCCGCTGCACTCGGACAATCTGTGCGACTCTGTGGCTTAGAACTCTAACCGCCAGCCAATGAACCATGGCCTTGCACGGGCGTGGTTCACGTTCGTGCGGCATTATGCCCAGATGGGTTAAGCGATCGTTCCGCGGGAGCGCTGGCGAGGGTGATTCCCGCCTAGCGGGAACGGCCGATTGCCTGCGGGAGATCGGGGCGTGACATGTTGGTATCAGAGCCTGGCTTCTACGCCTTTGGACTTCAATTCGATATCTCTGTTTCGAAAGCTCGTTCGTGGGTTATGTGCGCGCTCTCTCTCAATGCCTCGATGGGATGTTTCAACAATAAGTCTAAATACTTTCAAAATGCGTTTTGAATGATATGATTGCTTGTCTGGTTGTATGCTGCGAGTGGCCTTTGAGCCAACCTGTGCGAACCTTTTGAGAGTATCGCTAGTAGCTTGTCCGATTTTCACTAACCCTAAGTTTGGTTGAATGCATCTATTCGAGGGACGCCTTGAACTAGTGCACCATCCAAGACTTAAGAAAAGGTGAAACTCGAGTGCTAAGACTTCGCTATCACTGAGCTGGTTGACGTGTTCACGCTAGAAGTGCACTTCGAAAGTGCGCACGATCCAGCCTAAGCGATATGCTAATTTTGAAGCTTGTGCAAGTGAATATCCAAATGGAACAAGTACAAACGACTTGTCTAGGATTGCCTCAACCCTAGATTACTGCTTGTCCTTAGTAAGTCTCGAGGACGAGACTTTTTCTAAGTTGGGTAGGATGTAACACCCTGTTCCGCTCAAGCGGACTGCCGTCTCAAACGGCAATCGTACAGCTGTCCCGACCCGCTTTGCCTCAATCAAGAAGCAAAGGATATCCAGACTTGTCCCTACAGGAATCCGGCTTGGACTTTCAGAGGCTCGCTCAGACGTATCGCTTTACCGAGGCGAATCATCGCTAAGGTGGGTGGCTACGGTAAACTTGTCTTTGCTTAGCCAGCACACATAAAATCTGGAATGTTTATGCTAGTCGTTAGGTGAATCACCCCCTGCATGCTAATAAATCCAACGCACCTAGCTAAGGGAATAATCCCAACTTGTATTGCTTGCTAGAACATGGAAATGGAAATACTGCTTATGTTCAGACCCTCGCATGCTAAGTCCCTTAACGGTTTCATCTCTCGGACTACCTTCGGGCCCGAGCAACGTGCCTGCTTATGTTCTTAGAAACGCATGCTTGTCTGCTTGATAGTTACCGTATTTTTATCCAAACCCCGGGAGACTACTAAGTAGTAGTTCCGTGCCTGAATGTTCCTGCAAGTATCCGGGACCGTTAGGTCACCAAGGCAGCCCCGAACCAGGGGAATGCATCAAGATAAGTTATTGTACAGAACCAAGATTCAAGTATCCCGTATACTCGTGTACTCGTGTTCCCGTGCACTCGTGTTCTCGTGTTCTAGTGCACGCGTGTTCTCGTGTATCTCGTGTAAATCGTGTTGCCTGAGATTGGTTAAATCGTGTTGCCTGAGAATGGTTAAATCGTGTTGCCTGAGATTGGTTAACCCTGAAGTGCATGTCGCGGACAACTCGGAAACGAGGCATAGTTACACGGACGGTCACCGGGGCACTGGGGCCGCTCCGATCCGGATGGAACTTCAAGTGTGGTTCATCGTGTGCAGGCGAGTGGTTTGCAGCGCATCGTGTACTCGGTTGCATTCCACTTGGCCTAGGACCACATCATGTGTAGTCTATCGTGTGCTGGCAAGATGGTTTGCAACATATCGTGTACTTGGTTGCATTCCATCTTGGCCTTGGACTACATATGTAATCCATCGTGTACGGGCGAGATGGTTCGTAGCGCATCGTGTGCTCTCGTTGCGTTCTACTCTCGTCTGGGATTAGTCCTTTATGGCTATGCCAGCGACTTATGTTCATATAGATAAGTCATCCTCGCTTAGCGGCTATCCGCGTGCGAGTCATTGTATCAAGAACAACTGAGCACACCAAATACTGTCCCGTTCAATAACTCTCGTGTTGCATGTTGCATATGCTTGCCTCCTGAATGCTTATACTTGCCCGTGCTTGAAATAATCATGTTTGCCTTGGACAGGGAAGGAGATGGTAAGTTGGTAAGCCTCGCCGTGTTTCCTCAAATATCGCACGGCGCACTGCCCGACACGATAAGCTATTCAATATCTGCATGAAACTGATCCTAAGGCAACTAGAAAGACAACTTAATAGTTGTGCACGAAACCTGTATTACGTGTTTGGATTTGTCGAGCGGGCGAGTAGCTTCCCCACCAGTGCATTCAATGTACTGATAATCCACCAGTTTGATATGCAGGGTGCGGGAGAACCTCGTGCGGTACGGACGCCTCCTTCGTGCGTGCTAAGGCCAGGAGTTCTCTCTGAAGCCTTGCAACGGTGCGTCCGGGACTGAAGCACATATACAAGATATAAGTTGTGAACATCGCCTGACCATCGCCTGTACAGATCATTCCACAGTTGTAGCCACTTGGCACGCTTTTACTGTTTCAGAGAGAGAGGCTTGAGCGACTTGTAATCTCGGCTATATGCCGCCTGTAACACTTGTTTCATATCAATAAGAGATTACTTTACTTGTTTCAATGCTTCCGCTATATTGTCGACTCAGTGAACCTGTTACCGATCGCTATGCGTTCCTAAACTCCGCTGCACTCGGACAATCTGTGCGACTCTGTGGCTTAGAACTCTAACCGCCAGCCAATGAACCATGGCCTTACACGGGCGTGGTTCACGTTCGTGCGGCATCACGCCCAGATGGGTTAAGCGATCGTTCCGCGGGAGCGCTGGCGAGGGTGATTCCCGCCTAGCGGGAACGGCCGATTGCCTGCGGGAGATCGGGGCGTGACAACTAAAACCCTATAAATAGAGACCTTTGTTGACAGAGGTCCAAGGTCGAAAAAAGGTCAAAAACTTGGAGAACGTAGAGAGAAGAATCCAGAGCACAGATAGAGAGTAGTGATCGACGATTTTGGCATCGAGCATCCACTCTCCTTTGCAATCTTTGAAGCTTCTCCGTCTTCTACAGCACTTCTTCATCATCGAGTGGTCCAAGGGACAAAGTGATCGACTACAGATCGGACTCCTATAGTAATATTTATCCAGATAAAAATTTGTACTTGACATCCTCGTATAGGATTAATTGTACTTCTTGTTTGTAAACCAAAGAGAGGGTTTCGTATAAACCTTGTTTTATTTTTTTCGTTTATTATCAAACATGTGCGAACTTCACCGAAAGGTGCGTACCGTCAATACGGACGTGTGGGAATTCGCAGAAGTTGATTTGGATGTACGTGCACACCGGAATCAACGCGTATCCGTCGACAACACCCCGTATCGGTCATGTTCTGAAACTCGTTGTTACTTTGTGTGTGCTCGTCGTTTCGAAACGAAACTTGTGCCATTGGACTCGTATAATACGCTGGACCTGTGACCCAAGTTTGGTTCGATTCTGAGAACGTTGACAAAATCCCGTATCGTGGACCCCACGGCTCTACTTGACGGGCGATTTTGTGATCCGCTCATCGGAATTCAGTTCTGGATATTCCGTTGGGTTCGTACCGTCGTTCTGGACTTGTGGACACTAAGTTTGACCAATTTGGAGAATATTATCTCTGGCACATTTTTCGGTGCGAAGCGGGCCACACGTGGACCCCGCTTTGACCAGAAACTGTCACTTTTGCCCCTGTGTCCAAATTGGACTTATGGACAGACAATTTTAGCTATTTGATATCTTCTGAACCTGATGATAATATTTATTTCAGCAACCGGAGGAGTACCTGCAAATCTCGCTGATACCAGAGCAGTAGTTGGAGTCCGAACACCAGACAAGTGTACCTTGCCAATGCTTGCAGTAATTTGTTTCATATTCTCTTGATCTATTCATGTGATATAAATGTTCAACCTAGGACCGTGTGATATTACTTAACGTCTGAATAATATTCGGGTGTCAACGCCGTACGCGGAGTTGTGTAACGTCACCTAGACATGGATATCGAGACACTATATATTTTCGTACTTACATCATCGAGTACGTCATACCATAGGACACTTGACACTATTCACGAGACAGAATCTTCTTGAGATATTCATGGTGATTCTGTATAGGATACAGGTTTCGTGACATATACCTTATATACATTCTTAGATATCATTATGACTTGCTGCATTAGATATGATCTTGCGTGTCATGGACATGAGACGTGTGATTACATTGGGTGGGGAGAGACACACATGCTACAGGCTAATTATATATATATATTTATTATTGTGAGGCCGCAGATTCTACATCTGAGCTAGGCACATTACGTGATATTACTGTTACCGGCTTCCCGACACCGAGCTTGTAGTGGTCTCAGCCTGAGTCGAGTGTTGCTCTCATTTTGCATATCACTTAGCTGGTTATATAGTTTACCCTATTGATTCATTTATTATTGCATTGTATTTATTTGGCTTGAGTTATTCTTGTACCTTGCTATGTCCCCTGAGGACCTGGATCCGGATTATGTCCCCAGGTATAGCAGAGGAGCTCTATCCTGAGGTATATGGAGCAGGAGAAGGAGCAGACATCGGAGCTGAACCGATCCCCGAGGACGAGGTGATATCAGAGGATTTTTCCTGAGTATTTGCTTAATCTATACTCAGTATATGTTATTGTTAGACTCTTTCATTTCTGGTCTGTTGAACCATTGTATCAAACTCATTATCAGGTTGTTTCCCGAGTTATGTTTTATTGAGACTTGATATTGCTTTATATTTCTGATATTGATTGTATTTATTCATGTGGATGAGATTAGTAGCATAGACCCTTATTGTTGTATTACAGCTTAAGTACACCCTGGTGGGTCCATTAAATTGGATTTGTCCATCGGTGTGTGTTGCTGGCCATTGTCACGTGTCTAGTCCCTCGATATTTTGGGACTGGGGTGTGACAATTTTTTTTCCAGTTGATCTTGCTGCTTGCAGACAGGGAAGTGGGAGAGAGGAGAGTGTTGTGAGAGTGCGGTGAGGAGGAGTTGGGGGCTAATTTATAGAGGGAGTGAGAGGTTTTTGGGGGGGGGGGGGGGAGGGGTCTTCGAGGGAGAGGGGGGTCTTCAAGGGGAGGGTCTTCGAGGGAGAGGGGGGTCTTCGAAGTTGCAGAGTGATTCCCGAGTGGCCCGCCAACTGAGTTGGCGAGCGTGTTCAGAGCCCGCCAACTGAATTGACGAGTACTTCTCGTTCTCTGTGTCCGCCAACTGAGTTGCGAAAAATGGGAGAAGTTTTGATATTTTGCAACGAGGGGAACAACTCGCCAACTGAGTTGGCGGGGTCAAACACAACCCAGAGAACGAGAAGTACTCAGTTGGCGAGTAATTCTCGTTCTCTGGGTTGTGTTTGACCCTGCCAACTCAGTTGGCGAGTTGTTCCCCTCGTTGCAAAATATCAAAACTTCTTTCATTTTTCGCAATTATGCTATAATTCGTTTTTTTTTTTTTTGAAAAAATTCGTAAAAACAATATAGGTTATATCCTGAACATGGATAAATAAAATGGAGGATAATTTAAAATTCATATATTTTTTATATATTTGTATTTGTATTTGTATTTGCACGCCTATGTTTGGCTTCCTTTCAAAGGGATCAGAGGAGAAACGTGCATTTGAAGCACAAAACCAAATACACCACCAACCAGTCTGATAATATCACACAGATCCTCTCAACTACCTCCACTACTTAAAACCCACCCCACACTCTCCTCTTCCACAGCCAAACCAACCTCCTCTCTCTCTCTCTCGAATTAGAAATGGCGAGAAAGAAGATCAGAGAGTACGACTCGAAGCGGCTCCTCAAGGAGCACCTCAAGCGCCTCACCGGCATCGATCTCCAGATCCTCTCGGCCCAGGTACATCCATCCGATCCATGCACTCTGATCTTCCGATCTCGATCCGGATCTTGCGATTGGGGAGAATTCACTATGTTTTCTTCTTCTTGATGCAATTTTGACGCGTTGACTAGTTATTCATGTGCTTATTCGTCGAGATCTGTTCATGAATCTGCAGTTCCAGTGATGTTGTTATGATCGGTGATGTGCTGGTTGGGTACACGTATCGGACACGAAACGGACACTCCCAAATGCAGTAAGACACGTCGAAAACTGCGGCGTGTCCGTGTCGCCGTGTTCATTGTCATGTACTGTCGTGTTTGTGTCCGTGCTACATGGGTTAGGAGTTCTGCTAGGTTTTTTCATCTGTGTTACGATGAAATGGTGGGTAGTATGCTGGCAGGAAACATTTTGCAAATTTGGAAAAGATTTTGGGAAATTTCGATAAAATTTGTGCATTTCTAATAAGAATGGTATTTCCAAAACTTATTACCAAAATACCTTTTTTGAGTGGTGGTGACTAATTATTAGTGCGCTTTGTTGTTGACATCAAGGGATGATTTTTCAATGTTACAAATGTTGCTATGTGGATTTATATTTGAGTTAGGACCAATATGTGATATAATCTTCCTTTGCATATGTGGATCATTTTTCTGTTAACATTGATAAATATATCGGAAGGTGCAAATGTGACAATTTTCACAGATTTTCTGATATTGCCGTTTTCTTTAATATATTTCAGTAAAAGTAATCCTGAAACTTATTACCAAACTAATTTTCTTTTTGTTGCCTTTGACTAATATTGTGCTTTGTTATTCAAATCTGATAATGATTTGTAATGTTGATCTACTAATGATTTGTGATGTCGCGGATGTTTCTATGATTGTTGAGGTGTTGCTTTTTGAGTTCTGATGGATATGTACGAAGGAAGGGTAAGTGCTTATTGGAAATGTTCCTTTTTTTCATTTGAAGTTTTTTTTTTGATTGGTATATATTCTGGCAAATTACAAATGATAGTTTTCAGGTCGATACAAATGATGCCTTCAAAAATATTTTCTAAAATCGGTAATTCTGGAACTTATTACTAGATTATCGCTCTTTCAAAACACTATTTCATTATTGACTACTTTGAAAGCAAGATTTCAAGTACACTTACTAATTTTCATGTTTGAAGTCAAGTTTCCAAAACGTGATTTCACAAGGCGAAGTTAATTTACTAATAAGTTTCAAAAATGCTGTCTTTATGGAATAATTTTGTTTGAAAACAGCATTGTTTTATTTTATTTATTATCAAAATCCAAGTTTTCGTCAACACTCTTAATGATAAGACACTACTGCAACTTTTTTAGCTTGAAAATCTGAATGAAACTTCTAAAATTCGAATACTACTTTCTTCCATGAACCTCTTAACTTTCAAAAATGCTATAAAAGAACAGCTATTTGTTCCATTATTGGGAATTTTATCGTATTCTTGTTACTTAAATGCTTATTTGAATTCATGGCTAATTGTGTTATATATGGACCATAAAAGGTTACAGAATCAACAGACTTCACAGAATTAGTCAACAACCAAGAATGGTTGTCGTCCACGAAACTAGTTGTGAAGCCTGACATGCTATTTGGGAAGCGTGGAAAGAGTGGACTGGTAGCTTTGAACCAAGACATGGCTCAGGTGTCAGAGTTTGTGAAAGCGCGTCTAGGAGTGGAGGTAATTGTTCAGTTTGTAAGATTTCATTATTATTCAGGTCATGTATTTTAAAAGAATGGATACATCTTGTCTTTTAGGTTGAGATGGGTGGATGCAAAGCTCCAATCACGACATTTATTGTCGAACCTTTTATCCCTCATGACCAAGAATATTACCTCTCCATTGTCTCTGAGAGGCTTGGTTGCACTATCAGCTTCTCAGAATGTGGTGGTATTGAAATTGAAGAGAATTGGGGCAAGGTAGGTGGCAAGAATGTGAAGTCTGTTATACGTGCTTCTGCTCATGTTAAAATCTGTGTCGTTTCTTGCAATGCAGGTGAAGACTATATTTCTGCCTAGCGAGAAGCAAATGACATCGGAGGCCTGTGCTCCATTAATTGCAACTCTTCCTCTTGAGGTAAGTCGTATTCTCAAGCCATAAATATCCATTTTGCACGGAAAGTGTCTTTTTGTTATAGTTATTCTATCATCTAATCATTTTGACAATTGTAATTTGCATTAGTTGTTTCCATCTAGATGGTCATATGCTGTTTCATATCTTAAATCTTTTAGGTGTATTGCTTTATAGTTTTGACTAGTTCTACTTGCAACTGTTTGCTTAGGTGCGTGGAAAGATTGGGGACTTTATACAAGGCATCTTTTCAGTATTCCAAGGTATACCTGATTACATAATTTGAGTGTCATGGCTAGAGAGAGAATTTTTGTCCTCTTTTTATATTATTATATCTTAAAAGAGTTATGAAGTTGAACTTCTGAGCTAGCTGTCTTTAAATTGTTATTCATGACAGAAAAAAACATGTTGTTTCTTGATCTGCAATTGATACTTATTAGATGACTTGTGACATCCTGATTTTGCATGTCAATTCCTAAAATCAAATATGTATTATTGGAACTGTCAATTCTTTCATGCAATATGAAGAAAAGTGAACAGGATCTAACTGCGTCAACACATTTATTTGCCACCATGTTGCCAATATGCCACCAAAGTGTGGATCTGTGTATGTCTTATTTGCAAACACTAACTTATGTAAATTATCTATTGCAGACTTGGATTTCACTTTCCTTGAGATGAATCCATTTACATTGGTGAATGGGGAACCATATCCTTTGGACATGCGAGGAGAACTAGATGATACAGCTGCATTCAAGAACTTTAAAAAGTAATTTCTAGCTTCATGAATTTCCTAGATATCTTCTACTTTATGAGGGATTCGTGTATTGATTTCAACCTGACCTGTATCACAATGTGCAGGTGGGGAAACATAGAATTTCCACTTCCCTTTGGCAGAGTCTTAAGTTCTACAGAAAGCTTTATCCATGGACTGGATGAGAAGGTACTGACCATAACATTGATACATTCATAATAAAAGATTCTTGCACAGTACAAGTTAATTTTTCATTTAAAAGGATTTTAAAGAAGTCTTCATGTAGACGACCTCAAATGGTATGGGCATTGCTCAGCAGTTATCTTGTCCATATCTAAGTAGGTGCTTATGTATATGCATAAGTGAATGCAGAATTTTTTTTTCCTGTAAGTTATTAGGTATTGTTGATCCCACAAATTTGGGATGAAGGCTTGTTCTTTTAGTTCTTCTTGTTGTTGTTTTTCACAAGTTATCACTAGGTTTGAAAAGTTTGGAATCCAAATTTAAATCCTATATACTTGGACAATGAGCTCGACCCATACCTGACCTGACTGCCCAGCAGGTTTCTGTTGCTTGATCTACACTCCAAGCAGGTCAGATCCATTGAACTGTTTTTGTCAGCCTGTATGTGTAAGCTGCTTAACATATTTTATACAATTTTTGAGCTTTATGTAAGCCTTGGCTGTCGTTTGAGGAACTTAAGCGGCAACATTATTGATCAGAAAGTATATGATTCATGCTTAGGTTATCAAACAAATCTGGAGGTATATTTATGATATCCATCTTAATATAATCCATCCAGTGTTAAGTCTACCTTATCAATATTGAAATAAATAATAAATATTTAACCCTTAATCTCACCACAGCTCGAGTTATGTGGTTCAGCGGCAAGGTCTTAACATCGTATCAGAGCAACGCATGTTCAGATCTCCTGTCGTGCTTTCATTTTAAGCAATTTTTTTATATAAAAGAAACCTCTTTGTGAATCTGGCTCTCAGCCCCAAATGGGCACTTGACCTGCAGGGCATATTGAAGTAAATAAACATTTAACCCTCAACCCTCACCACAGCATTGGAGTTATGATGCAATTGGCAGGGTCTTTAGCAACCCACTTACCTTGCACGATGTTGTTGCCTGACCCTCAACACCTTTAAAATGTGCTTACTATCATCTTTACAGGTTAGGTGACAAACATTCACCCTAGTTTTATTTAGCGGTATAATTCTAGGATGATGTCCTAGTTGCTGTCATAATGTCATTAGTTTTAGATGATAATTACAATTTTACCATTAGATATTTGCTAACCTAATTTTTTATATCGTTATTGGAATATATAAACGCGAAACATTTTTATAAATTATCATCATCAACAACAGTGTTGGCATTATTAAGGCCTTCACCAATCAGAAGTAAGACAAAAAGTGATCCATAAAAAAATGAAAGTTTTTATAACCAAATGTCAAATCGATGTCAACCCCTTAAGATGGTGCCATAATCAAGTTACTTTTATACAAAAATATGCTTTCCAAAAACAATCCATTAATCCTTCATGTTGCCTTCACTAGGAAAGGGGTAAAGAATGGTCTGTCATTTATTCAACTTGATATCTTTGACTAAGAGAGGTTGATCAAAACCATTATATTGACTGCTTTGTCCATAATTGAGGATCTATTCCAAGCTATGGTATATAGAGATGCTGGCTGTGTACATTTTTATAGTGTTCTTTGTTGTTCTGAACATCCAAAGCAGATAATAATGCTGACTTCAAAAGATAATTATGGTTCAATGAAATATACTGCAATAGGCTATAAATATTGTCCCTTGGCCCTTCATGATCATGTATGCCTTTAGACACATTTGACTAAGGACTTCCATAACTTATGTTGTATTGTGAAATAAAGGCATCAACTTTATAAATCCAAGATTACAAAGATTTTTATCAACACAATGATCCACTTTCTGTCAAATCTTATAATAATACCCATTGTCACTTCTTATACGTCATCATTATCCAATCCTTTTCCCATTAGAATGGGATTGGCTATGGAGCATTGACAACTCTGTAAAAGAACTGAGTTTTATTACCGTCTGTACCTGACATAAACCATTTATGTTGGTGTCAAGTTCCTAGTAAAGGTAGCTATGAGCAAGATGGGGCTTTGCCATAATATAAAACCTATATCAAAGGTTCTTTATCAACACAATGATCCACTTTCTGTCAAATCTCATAAATAAAATCCATTTTGTCACTTACACATCATCATTAGCCAAGCCCATTCCATCAGAATGTGATTGGCTATGGAGCATTGACAGCTATGTAAAAGAACATAGTTTTAATACTGGCTGTACCTGATATCAAAACAAAGGTCGATGCCAAGTCTTAGCCAAGGTCAAGGTGTGTAAAAGGGCGGGCGGCCCGGAACCCGGTCCGGTCAAACCCGGTCCGGGCCGGCCCGGACCCGATCAACGGACCGGTCCGCTCCGGCCCACTCCCCCTTACGGGTCCGGGCTGGGTCGGAGGATCTGACCCTCAAGCCCGGCCCGGTCTCGGCTTTGTTCGGGCCAGATCCAATTCGGCCGGTTCGGTCGGCCCGGACCGGCCCGGTTCGGCTGATTTTCAATTTTTTATATATATCTGTTGGGGAGTATTTTTACCAAAATATCCCTATTTTAGTGGCTGTTTTTTGAACGTTTTAGGGGTATTTTGGTCATTTTGCTAATATATATATATATATAAATAAACGTTAAAAAAAAAACCGGGCCGGACCGGCCCGACAGTGAATCGGCCCGGACCCAGACCTGTTCAGCCTGGTCCTCCCTTGACCGGGTCATGGGCCCGGGCTGGGTCGAGATTTTTTCTGACCGGGCTTGGCCGGGCCGGGTCGAGATTTTTTCTAACCGGGCTGGGCCGAGCCGGCTAGTCTCTCCTCTCGGGTTGAGCCCGGCCTGGACCGAACCCGGTTGACTCGGGCCGCGGGCCGGCTCAGACCAGCCCAATGCACACCATGAAGCCAAGGTAGCTATGAGCAAGAGGAGGCTTTGCTCTAATACAAAACCTATAAGCCACTTGCTGAGTTGCTAAAGATAAGTTTTTTATCACGTAATTTAGGCAGGAATTGGGATTACCTATCATGGTTGCTTTTGCACATTTTTTTTTGAAAAGGAGTCCTGAAAGCTATTTAGTAATAACAGATTGTTAATATTTTTTTTTTTGAAAAGCTATTTCAATTTTGGGACAGCCTGGTCTCTTTCAAAAGCTGCTTCTGATGCTCCTTTTTGAGAAGCAGTAGAAATCTGAAACCAGGCCTTAAGCTCATGTGATCAAGGAGCACCCTCTAACTTCCCCTAGACTAGAATATAGACAAAGAGGTAAGATTATTCGTTTTTGCTATAGGGAATTGCACCGATCTCCATCTTAAGCCGAAGAGCATAAAAGAAAGGTGTTCGCGTTCCACAACTGATATGTATCAGGGAATTTGTATAGCCCCTTTTAGTTTAGGTGCCTCATGTCATCTCACTTTTGAGCTAGCAAGGAGCTTGCACCTAGGTTAAGAGATCCTACTTGGTATAAGAGCCTATTGCTTTGGCCTTCTACAGCTCCTCTCTGATCTGTCCTTCCTATTATATTCATTTCCGGTCTATATTTTGGGAAATACGGTGGGTTGAGCTGTATTTATGTGGGTATGCAGATCCGAGTCGAGTCTTTTGCTTCATAGCAATATGTTTTACTACTGCACTGCGATAGCCTACACATCTTCATGCTCATGAATTCTATTAACTTTTGTGCATAATTTGGTGTGTCCTAGTGTATTTTGGAGTTTCCAGATTGTGTCCAATACATGTCCGACACGGCCCGCAAGTTCGGAGTGTCCGTGCTTCCTACACTATAGCATAATATCTCCATCTCTATAACCATGGAGATGTATAATTTAATGGAATTTTGACTTTGAAGAACAGCACCAAGATTGTCCATCTTTTATATGATCAATCATGTTTTTTTGTGCGGCTATTTGTTAATAGGTGATATATAAAGTAGAAATTACATTTTGTTTGTGCATAACACAGTTTTGCCCCATGTGCAATGTGACTTTTCAGGAATTTCTGGAGATGATTTTACCAAATAGCTGTTGCTATCTCTTGCCATTCACACAATTTCTCCTCATATTCACATACAATTTTTTTTATCTGTATGCTATTACTTGTGTGTGATATAGAAGCCATTATCTTTTATGCATTGAGATCTCTCACAATATTTTTTTTGTCTTGCACCACTAATAGAACTGACTCCAGTACACGTATGAGCACAATAAATCAAATTGGTTAACTGTTTAACATATCAAGTTTAACAATCTATTGATAGTTGAATATAAAAATATTGATCGTCTCTAAATAAAAAAGACCTCCCTCAGACTTTCCGTAAAAAGAGTAAAAGATAAGATCCAGACTTTTGACTTGGTCATCTCAATCCTGATTTCTTGAAATCAACTCACTTCTCGAATGGATTGAAGCGGGAAGTGAGAAACATCACGCAGATCATATTGTTGGAAAAAAAATGGTTTGAGAAAAAGAGGAAGAGACGTAGAGAAAACTACTGTCTGCCAGAAAATTGTGGGATGAGGCTGATGAGTAACGGAAATTGGATCAAATTTTCTAGTTGTTGGTTGTCGAAGAGTAGTATTGGCGTCCAGCACATTGGTTGTGTACATTAACTACGATCAGGCTGCTGAGTACAACTTAGGTGGTTCACGTGTGTGTGAGAGTCGGGTGTGGTACAAATAAATGGGGATTATAAGTACTTACGTAGGGTCCCCTGAACTTTAACTTGAAGGGCAGTTTACCTGGATTGATCCAGATACTTGGATTTTGATTTATATTCATGCTTCAATCCACTGGAAAATTTAATTTCTCTCTACTCTTAATCCTCTATTGATTTATTTATTCATGGATTGTTTCTTTATATTAAGCTGGATAAAAACTGAAGTACTTGATCAATATATACCTTTTGGCTTAAAGTACTTGTTAAATTTGACCACTTCATCAGGGTTCGGTGTAGGTTACCCAAGGCATAGGATCAGAGTACGAACTTTGATTAAATGCATAGGATTTATCCATTGCTTGAGCTGGATGTTGAACCAGATATTTCATTTCTGGATCTGAGCCAGTAATTAGTAATTTATAATTGTATCAACTAGGAAATTTAGTCCTAATATAGTTTTTAGTTTAAAAGCTGGTCAAATGGTTGATCTGATCTCCTGTAACCAACTTCGGAAGTAATTTGCGCCTAATGTTTCCCATTGCTAATACGACCTGCTTTGGCTCTTGGATGGCATGATGTTACCTCTAGAGACCAAGATAGACACCAGTTATAGGACGGAACGTGAATATCTGCCCCAGTTTCATACTATTATCATCATATTAGCCCCTCTGCGTGCTAATTTGATTCAGATAACATGAAACAGATGGCATTACTAAGAATATATGTTGTTTGGTGAATAAATTAACAAGTATTTGTGCTGGGATGGTTAGCTTTGAAATATTAGTTCAAGCCTGAAGTAGATGCTAAAGGAGTGTCAGATGTAGCTCGTATCTTTTGAATACTCTAGTTGCGAAAGGAATATATACATGTGTTTAGTATAACTGTACAAGTGTCCTACTTGCAACTATCTCGGAAGACTATAAAACACTTACGTCCCTGAAAAGTTTGATGTCAAGGTATAAACTATATGAGTAAGATAGAATGTCCTTGTGCGCTTGTCCAATAAAATGAAATGTTTGTTTTATGGTAATCCATGTTCACTTTCAGACTAGTGCCTCTCTGAAGTTCACCGTCTTAAATCCCAAAGGGCGAATTTGGACTATGGTAGCTGGTGGTGGTGCTAGCGTCATATATGCTGATACAGTAAGTGCCCTGAATGTTTTTTTTTCCTGCTAATATTTCTAGTCAAGGTTCACAATGTTCCTAGTAACCCTGCTTGTGCTGTCCAATCTTATGTATTTTGGTGAGAAAAGGCAGATGATCTCCACCCCGCTTCAGTCCATAAAAATTGGAACTACTCCATAAAAAATGAAACTCCCCAAAGATCAAAAGAAACAATAATGTAAAACAGTAAAAGTGTCCCTCATCATATCCACCAGACAAAAGTACCTCCTTATGATCTATCAGCACAAGGATAAACCAACAAAGAAGCAATCCTAGTGAAATCGCCAATCGCTTCAAAAGGGCTATCAGATTAGAGCCTTTGTTTACTACCATTAGAGATCCAAGTAGATGACTGCCACCTGCTTATTTAGGTTGGAGATTTGGGGTATGCATCGGAGCTTGGAAACTATGCTGAGTACAGTGGTGCTCCGAACGAGGAGGAGGTCCTGCAGTATGCTCGAGTTGTCCTTGATGTAAGTTATTCTACTACACTGCTTTTGCTCACTAAACTTGAATTCTTATGTGATCACCACCTAATGTCACTGCTTAGGTTGCCATGTGGCTGTGCTTTTAATTTGTTGTTTTGCAGTGTGCTACGGCTGATCCTGATGGTCGTAGGAGAGCCCTTCTCATAGGAGGGGGTATAGCTAACTTCACTGATGTCGCAGCAACCTTTAATGGAATTATTCGGGCACTTCGGGAGAAGGTTGAGTTGTTTAACTAGAATAGCAGCTTGTAAAATTTAGCTGGTAATTTAATTTCTTTCCCTCCCTTTTCCCAGTACTCAATCTGTGCGTCTAATTGTACTTGCAGGAGAGCAAGATAAAGGCTGCAAGAATGCATATCTACGTTCGTAGAGGTGGCCCAAATTATCAGACTGGATTGGCAAAAATGCGAGCTTTGGGTGATGAACTGGGTGTTCCCCTCGAGGTAATTGTAGTTTGCAATCTTATATGTTCAGAAATTGTTATTTAACCTTCAATAAGACCAAGGCGTCAATTTTCTCAAAATAGATCTTATGTTGTCAACATAGCAGTACTTCTGCATTTTTGTAGTCATTATTTTGATGTATCTGTTTAAGTAATTTATTCTTATACCTGCTTATTAATTTAACTTTAGAAGCCTGTTGTATATAGAAAACTTCCAATTTCAAATGTGGGAACTACCACCATTGTTTCCCCAGCCAAGAGAGGTTGTCTCTGCTGTTTTTTTTTCTTGAATAAGGAAACCATAATGCTAAATTTTGCAAGATCTTCAGTAAACTTGACCAATCTGTAAAGGAATTTGAGCTAGAAAATAAGAAAGACTTCCGTTTGCTGAGTACGTATTGCATTGAGATCCAGTTGACCATGCTTGCCAAGTCCCTTGGTGAGAATTTTGGCTTCCTAATGGGTAGTTGATCCTTTCAGAGCATTAGCCTTCTTTTGTTTGTCGTGTTGGCCTTTGAGAACTCACGTCCTGTAGACAGGGGTTCTTGCTCTTCGTCCTGTATAGGTACATGCTGATGTTGGCAATGGAGCTATTGGCTTGATCCTTATGTCTGATCATTAACTGTGTCCTACTGTCACCGGTGACCAATGATGCGTCAAATTCCTGGAAGCCACAAAAATGCTCTACTAGAAGCCAGTATTTACGTGCCACCTCGCATTAGCATTTAGCAGGAGATGTGGCTATCTTATTGAACATTGAGCATATCTTTGGCAGTTTCTTATAATCTCACCTCAACCTGTTATTTACACCTGAATGCTGCATTTAAGATGCTGTTATCTAGATGGAAGACTTCTCAAAAGTAAGCAAATTTCAGTCTCCAAAGTACCCAGAGTCCAAATCCACAACAATTCCCATTAGAATTTTCCTTCGTGTTGGGCTCTTGTGTATAAGTGATTTTAGGAGTTCCTCATCTAATTTTTCTTCCCATAGATGATGCGTCAAATTCCTGGAAGCCACGAAAATGCTACTAGAAGCCAGTATTTATGTGCCACCTCGCATTAGCATTTAGTAGGAGATATGGCTATCTTATTGCACATTGAGCATATGTGTTGGTTATAATTTCCATCCTAGTCCTGTACCGACCAAATCCTTTAGATGTGAGGATTCCACAGGCCACTTAATTCCTCCATGTTTTTTTTATATGAAGACGATACTGAACTATGATGCTATAGTTGGATGTTTAGAGGTTGGCTATTTCCCCCCTTTGGACATCTCTGATGCAATATGATGCTGATTGTTTGTAGGTTTATGGGCCTGAGGCTACCATGACTGGAATTTGCAAGCAAGCAATCAATTGCGTCATGGCGACAGCCTAATTAAGCATTTCCTCTTTATCTTGATTCTTATTCTTGTCATAATTTGTAACGAGAGGAAGAGACGAGAACGATTTTTTTTTCCCAGAAATGTTGAAATGTATGATTGTTTGTCGTGTTGGTCACTACCTTCGGTTTTATGTATTCGGACGATTTGGATTCATAGGTAGTGTTCTCCAGTCTGGTGCTTTTTAGTTTCTTACTGCTGCTCTCAGACACAATTTCGTCGATATCCCTGCTGTTTATCATGTAAGCATCTGATGGACAAGTAGGAAACTTGCACAAGCTACTTTGCCCCTTGATGTTTTAAAAGTATTTTTAACGTTCATGTATCCCATATGTACTTATATACCAGAAAGATGTAACTGCAAGCGACCAGGCGAAACTATAATCTTGACCTGGTTAACTTCTTGGAATTGCCTAATCAATTTCTCTAGCTTTTTAAGTTCATATTGACTATTTTAAACTTGATTATAATCAGCCAATGCCCAATCAATGCTCATCAGAGGGGGGTCAACATCCCATCCCAGAGGGATTCAATTGGCTGGTGTCGGGTTGTAAATGTTTTCCTCTAGTCTTCCTCTGAGAAATTCAATGTTGGGAGTACAAGTTTGCACCCACCATAGAGTTATCCCATTTATTGTGCACTGGCTTCTTTTGAATGTCTTCCCTCTGAAGTAGAGTTCGTACCATACTTGCCACATAAGGAGTTTTGTAGCCATAGTCAGCGTGGCCATGAAGACCAAAGTTAAGAACCCTCATTATGAGAACACCAGACACCCTTAATCTCTTGCACTATAAGTAGGGGGAGAAATATAGCGATCGGTATAGCTATGGGGATGTCCACTAAGATGGCTCTGGTCCTCTCCCTCTTCCTCGCTGCATCGGTTCTCGGCCTCGAGGCGAGGGACATCAAGGACAAGCCCGAGGCGTACCACCCCCAGAACTTCATTGGCGGCTTTGGGGCCTTCTTCCCAGGGTTTGGATTCGGAGTTCCGGTCATCGGCGGCACGATCCCTCCCTTTGGAGGTGTGCCCGTGATACCGAGGACGGGTGCTGGGGCGGCAGCGGTGGCTGCTGGGAGAAGGAAGGATTCCATGCCATGATAAGAGGAATGGTGCGGGGGGGTCGGTCTGTGTGTGCTTCTGTTGGTCTGTTGTCATTGTAGTTTTAAGTTTACGTTTTAAGTATCTGTTCAGTCACTTGTTTGTTGTAGTAGTAGTGTCGTTGTGTTTAGGTTTTGTCATGAGTCTGTTATTGACTGACAGTTTCTGTTGGTTTTTACAAGGCTTTCCTCCTCCCTGGAGAGCTCTGGGGTGCCCTTGTCAGTCTTTCAGTGTGATCTGGTTTGTCCTAGTTAGTCGTTTAGTGTTTGTTGTGGTAACATGTACTTCGCCTGCTGTTAACAAATGTTTGTTGTTTATAGTCCACTCCACTCCAGCCATCTCTGTCTCTCTAAGTCCATGGACTGCCGTATGGCCTAATTTGGTTCTCATTTCATATCACAGACGCCAAATGGTGCCCTAAGTAACAAGCCAGATATTTGATTCCTAATTTGGTAGAAAATTATAGAATGAACTGTGTATAAACTAAAAACTAGTTGGTGGTATCGGAAGCTATTTTGCCTTCCGTTATACTGAACTCTAGTCTACTAGGATTTCCTCGGTGCACAACTAACTTAGAGAGAGAGAGAGAGAGAGAGAGAGAGAGAGAGAGAATCAAATAACCGTAAGGAAATAAAAACAAAAAAACAGACTTTGCAAGAGAAGATATATGTAGTAGAAGCAGAAAAAGAGAACATAAAATTGCATATAGAGCATAAAAAATTCAAAAAATTGTGTCAAGAACATAGAAGTTTTAAAATTACGTACAGAGCATATAAACATCCTTAAAAAGTACTTTTTTGAACAAAAATTTAAAAACGTCATTTTTAAGGACGTTTTGGAGCAAATTGTGTATTATAAAATTCGTCTTTTAATCTGTCTGTTAGAATGGATAAGTAATTAATAATAATATTTGTATCAAAATGTCCTTTAAAAGGGCATTTTTGGACAATTGTTGTCCAAAAATGTCCTTTTTAAGGGTGTTTCATTGCTCTCCTTGAAAATAATTGTCCAAAAATGTCCCTTTTAAGGGTGTTTTATTGCTCTCCTTGAAAATAACGAAACTTTATTGCTATGGATGCAATAAAATGAAACTTCTATGCTCTATGTGCAATTTTCTGAAAAGAGAATTAACATAGTGTTATTTATTTATTTTTTTGGGTGGCGGTGGGGGTGGGGGAGGTTCTTCTGTGTAGTCTAAGTAAGCCCTAAATGTTGAAAAATCTTAATTCCATTGTGGGCTGTGCTACTTCCCTGTCTTGCTAATGATTTTACTTCTTGCTAGCCAGGCACTGCTTGATTCTTGTTAACCATGGGGGCATTTTTGAATCATTCTAGATTTGTAGGTAATATGAATCCATGATATATTTTGATTCTCTAAGTCATATTGACATCAATGCAAGTAATTGTAATTTGAGCTACAGGTGGGATTTGATTGTTGGAAGTGATTTTTTTTTTTTTTTTTTGGCAACATAAACTATTAAAGCTTCATTTCTAGCATATTCACTTATGAACTAAGCAGATCAAAATAGGTGCAAAGTTGTACACTTGTGTTGTCATTTGTACAAGTTGGATTTCTCTAAATGGTATTTGTCTACTATACGAGTTTTAGCCTTTGTAATTTTCAAAAGTCTATATATAAGGGAGTTGCTGTTAGGTTTGTAACCAAATGAGAAAATTGGAAATGGAACCAGTCTGAAAAGGACTGAGATGTAACATTATGATTTTTTAAGTGATACATCATTTTCAATATTTATTTTGATGTAAATTATGGAATTAGTGCAATAAATATTGTATCATCTTCTTATGGACCTTAGATGGACCGTGGATATATATATATATATATATATATATATAATATATATATAACGGATATATATATATATGGGATAGATCAAAAGATCCGTTCTCGGAGTCCTATTCGAGCTCCGTCCTCCCCTGGTCCATCAGATCGAGGGACCCGCGTGCGCGTCTAGGACCCGCTCGATCCAACGGCCGCTCCCATATATATATATATATATATATATATATATATATATATGAAAAGTTCTTAAATACAAATTGTGTATCGATACAAGCAAAATTTAAAAAATTGATTGTTGATCAAATAATTCAGATTAGAATTTTTTTTTGTACTTTCATAATTTTATAATATAATTGTATAAAATCTATCGATACACAATTTGTATTATAGAAGGGCCATAGGATTTAAATAATTATTATATATAATTGCATTAATAATCCCGAGGACCTAGTGTTCCTCAAGTTCATTAGGTAGTTGGGTTGTTGAGTGGTTCCTAGTGAGCACAATTTAGTTTCCGTACAATCAAGGTGACTTCAAATGCAAAGGATAGAAATAGAGCTACCGAGAAACATCAAGAACTCTCTTATTTTTTAATTCATGAATTAAGTTCGCTTTAGTAGACTTTTTACTCACATTTTTTTTCCACGAAAAATATTATATAAAATTTACTTTACTCCTGAATTTGGATTATTCGCTAGCTAATTTATTTTACCTCCGAATAGACACACTGAAATATATATTATTATTATTATTATTATATATATATATATATATATATATATATATATATATATATATATATATATATATAAATGAAATGACAGCAATGGTCTTTGGGATTTGTCAAGTCTCTATTCCTTTGTAATTGAAGTCCAAAGATCTATAAACTAGCTCATGCTTGACTAGCCAAGCAGATGAACGAATCTGCCTCTTTTTTATCTCTCCCACATTGAAGTACTAGTATTTCATATTGACTTTTTTGTAGATTGACCCGCAGCACAAAAACATCACTAATTAGTGGTAAGATACTTCACTCTTTTCTTTGAAAAATGCAACTATAAGATGCATGGTGTAGAAGCATGAAATACGCTGGAGAATTGTACGCATATCATACAGTCAAAACCCCCAACATACAGGAAGTCCGCGTAAAACAGAGCTCCAGCGCTATGTGGCGTAAAATATGACTTCAGTGCTACACGCGTAAAACAAAGCCTCAGAGCTGTTTGGCGTAAAGAAGAGCTTCAGAGCTGCCCGCGTAAAGCAGCGCTTCAAGGTTGTTTTGGCGTAAAAGGTTACTATACCCTCCGGCGTAAAATACGTTTGTTTTTAATACAACGAAAAGTTGTACGAGGAACTCTTCGTATTCCTCGAATGAATCTGTCAGACAAAACAGTGAACCTGACTCCTAACAAAAGTACTGTACGACGATCGAGAGGACGGCTGTGATGATGATTTCGCACAAAGATCCAGGGTGTCGTTTAGTGACATATTCTTGATATAAGTCATGTTTACGTATTCAAAGAATACGCTGCCTATGCCACATGGGCAGAAATGAGCCCTTACGCTCAAGATGAGATGAAATCAGACGCCACGTCAAAAGCTGTTTCTCGTACAGAGCTCGAGGCATATCTCTGCATTTAATGCACGAGATGGGGGGCAGATCTCTGCATTTAATGCATGAGATTTTGTTCTACTGGGAAAGCTAAAACTGTGACTAATACGCTCACATCACCATCCTTGCATTTTACGCCAACCAGGCTATTTTTAACTATAGGAGTACGTCGTATGCTATCTCCTCGAAATACGCCAACTCGGCCATATTTGCAAAGGTACGTGATAAGGCTATTTAGCCCAGAATACGCTTAAGACCTCATTCATGACGGTCAATCGGCTATTTTACGCTGGTTGTCTTTTATTCATGAATCCTCAAAATTTTACGCAGAGCTTGGCTTTTACGCCAACAAGACATTTATTTGGCTTTTACGCCAACATGACAGTTATTTGGCTTTTACGCCAACCATATTTACGCAAGGTGCAGTTATCTACGTGGCTTGCATGCCGTGATCTTCGAGAAGCAGTTATACACGTTATCTTATAATGGGACACGTGTCACACGCATATTCAGAAGGTCATCCGAACGTGGGTAGCAGTTATTATAACCGCCGCGTAAAAGGTGCAACTCTCTTCACAGTTCGGCTTCTACGCCAACTGGACAGTTATTGTGACTGATCTCTATAAATAGAGACCCCTGGTCACAGGGTATAGGGATCGGAGGAGCAAGACACACACAAAAAGGGAGAAGAGATCAGAGAGAGAGAGAGAGAGCACATACAGAGAGTGTTGATTGGCAACTTTGGCAAGGAAAATTCAATCCCACTTGCAACTTTTGAGGCTTCTTCTTCTTCTACAACACTTCTTCATCATCGTGTGGTCCAAGGGACAAAGTGATCGACCGCAGATCAGACTCTTATAGCAATTTTTTCCCAGTATTATTTTTTTATTGTACTTAACATCCTCGTATAGGATTAATTGTACTCTTTTTCTTGTTTGTAAGCAAAAAAAAAAAAAGGTTTCGTATAAACCCTCTTCCTCATTTTTTTGTTTATCATCAAACACAAGATGGCGACTCTGCTGGGGACCACTTTCTCATCTGACGAGAAAGTCATTGCTCAACACGATGATGTATCCATTGGATCGACAAAGAAGACTTTGGTCGTCCAGTTCGACCAATCTGCTTATGAAGACATGCTTCGTGCAGGGAGTAGCTCCCACCCCCTCTCTGTCCAGAACAACAGGAAGCTGCGTAAAGTATGGATGCCTAAGACGTCCTCTACCCTTCCTGCAAGCTCTCACTCTCTGATCAACAAGGTTGTGACAACACAGCCTATACGCCTTGGGCGTAAAAATTTGTCTCCCGTATGTGACGTGGCAGACAGGACTTCTGGTAATGCCTTAGTGCCAATCCAGAAGCCTCAGACACACCTTGGACGTAAAAATTTATCTCCCGTCTGTGACATGGCAGATAAGACTTCTGGCAATGCCTTAGGGCCAACCCAGAAGTCTCAAACGCGCTCTGCGCGTAAAACTTTGTCTCCCGTCTGTGACGTGGCAGACAAAACTTCTGGCAATGCTCTAGTGCCAATCCAGAAGTCTAACACGCGCCCTGCGCGTAAAACTTCGTCTCCCGTCTGTGATGTGGCAGATAAAATTTTTGACAAGGCCTCAGTGCCAATTCAGAAATTTTAAACGCGCCCTGCGCGTAAAAATATATCTCCCGTCTATGATGAGGCAGATGGACCCTTGGATCACATCAAGGAAAAATGAGTGGCGAATCTCCCAACCTCTAGGCTTGTACGCCCCTAAGAGAAGAAGTTGCCCACTCTCCAGATTACGTATGACGCTGAAGGCCGTTTGAGAACTTTTCCTGTTTTGCGCGAACCTGGACAAAACTCCAAATTATGCCAGGATAGGTCTGGCCGCGTAACGAAGACTCGTATCAGGGGAAGATATGCTCCTCAGACAGATGATGGATCATATGCCACTTACATGGGTGAACTGCTGTATTCCTATGGCAGAGAAATGGTTATGGTTCCTAATCTCCATGTAAAAAGGCAGAATAAGTCTTCTTCTTCTTCTTGTAATCTCCCTGATTTGCGAGATTTCCTGATCCAGAAACACAAAGACAGGGGTCAAAATCAAGATTTAGTATCCCTAACTACCAAGCGTGGGGAGATTATGTGGGAAGTAGCGTTAACATCTAATGTCGTCATAACATATGGGCAACATGAAGAATCTGTCTTTATTGTTCCACCTACTCGCGACGATCAACATCAAATAATCTTCGGTCGAATGCGGAATAGACCGATTGTACAAGAAGAATCTCACGAGTCTGATGGTGGGAAAATGCAAATCCACAGATATAGCCCACAGACTTTAAGGATTATGCAAAACATGGGTTATGATTTGAAGTTGAAGCAAGGCTTCAATTATGGAAAAGGCAGACGAATACCGTTGCATGGTGATCCTTACTGTCAATGAACTCATTTTAGGTTAGGATATACTGCATCTCTCGTAAACTCCAAACCTCCAGAGTCTGATCCTTTAATACCAGAGGCAGGTCCTTCTAAATCAACTTCTGTGGACAAGGGCAAACAAAAAAAAGAAGAACCAGACAACGACATGTCTGGGGGTAGTCTCCCTCGACAAAACAGAGCAGCATCTAAAGCTGGGGGTAGAATTCCCTCTATGTCCGAAGATGATGCAACTATGATCATCTTTCCTGAGGACCGTACGACTCGAGTATCGGGAGCCCGAAAGCCAAAGGGGACTTTCTCCTTCAATGATGATGACATCATTGAAATCTTCAATATATTGATGAAGGAAAACAAGCTTCGGCTGCCCAACATCAGATACCCTGAAAGGACTGGCAAAGTCGATGACCCAGAATATTGTCTCTTTCATCGGTACATTCATCGTCCCACAATGGCATGCTATGTACTGAAAAGGAGAATCCAGGAGTTGATCGACGCCAAAGTCATCACTTTGGATTTATAAACAAGATGACGGTAACTGCAAATTGATCTCGCTCCAACTTGGCAATTTTTCCCCTCAAGAAATACCGGATGATGAGTCCCTAAAATCTCCCTAGCGGAGCAACCTTCAGGTCTATCCCCACTCAGCAAATCACTCCCCAGTGAATTTTTTGGACATGGGTTCACGTCCAAACTATTTTTCCCCAGCTGAGTTTGCCACGTCCAAGTGACCTCTGAGCAAACCTCCTAGGTTGTTGCTATCGATCAGTTCACGTCCATATTATCTCTGAACTACGTCTCTCCACTTTCTCCAGCAGAGTAAATATATTACCACAAAAATGGTCACTTCCATATTATCTCTGTCCTGTTTTTCTTTATCCCTACAGAGTCATATCGTACCACGTCCACATTACCTCTAAGTAAGATATTTTTAGAACTTTTTCATGTCCGTATCACCTATGAGTAAAGTTCTGCTCTTCGACTTTCTACTATCACGTTCGCATAACCCCTGGTAGTGCTAGTCATTTCAGCTTATTATCTGTACCTAAAGTACGCCATGGATAATAAGTTCACAACCCAGATGTACAAATCGACTCTCGGTTCTTCATCCCCAGCAAGTGCCTATGTGCAATATTTTCTCGATCGTCGAAGATCGAGAATCATATTCTATCATGTTCATATGACCTCTGAATAGATATGTTCAGCAATTTGGCATCCCCAGCAAGTGCCTATGTGCAATATTTTCTCCTTCGTTACAAATTCTTGTAAAGAGCCATCATCCGTATCCAGAAGCCCTGAATACGCAATGGATGACGGATCCTCAAAATTTCCCCAGCGAAGCAATCCTTAGGTCTACTCGCACACTCTCACAGTGACTATTCACAACCAATCTTGCTAGACGCTAGCCATGTTTATATTACCTCTGAGCTATCGTCCCATCAATCTCCCAGCGGAATGATCCTTTGGTCTATCTTCATGTTCAGATAGACCACATTCAACAAATCACTCATCAAGAAATTTTTTCGACATTAGTTTACGTTCATATTACCTCTGAAATGCTCTCATAATATTTTCTCAGGCTGAGTTTGTCATGTCCATATTACCTCTGAGCAAACCTTCCGAGTTTTGGCTATCGATCATCATGTCCATATTACCTCTGATATCGGTTGTCATCTCAACTTAGCACCCGTACTTAACTCTAAGTACGTCAATGGTGTTAGTTCCACAAAAACTGCCACGTCCATATTACCTCTGACAGGGCTTGCCTTAAACTTATTACTTGCACTCTCGTGCACAAGAAGTAATAGGTCCCAAAAAAAAAAAAAAAAACTCTGAGGGGACGCCCGCAATGGAAACGAATAATTCAAATATGTCCCTCCACTATCCCCGCAGAGTCATATTTTTTAGCGTCCATATTACCTCTGGCAGGACTTGTCTCAAACCTATTACTTGTACTAACGTGCGCAAAAAAGTAATGGGTCCACAAAAAATTCCCCAGCAGGATGTCTTTACTAGCCTCAAAACTTATCACGTCCATATTTTTGATTGGGCTTGTTTCGAACTTATTATTTGCACTCAACGTGCACAACAAATAATAGGTCCACCAATGATTCTCCAGTGGGATATCCTCAACAAATACGGTATTGTACTACATCCATATTACCTCTGGTACGACATCCAAAGTTCACACAAACAATCATAAATAAATGGACGGCCCTTATGTGATTAAAACAACATTTTCAAATGGCGCTTACAGATAAGCCAAACCTAATAGAGATTTGATAATGGCTCCTATCAACGGCAAATTCCTGAAGAAGTATTATACTTGATCTCATTTGCTTAATGGAGTATGATGAAGATCTCATTCTGGCGATACTACGTACAAAGGATAGCTGAATCATATTCTATCAGGTTCATATGACCTCTGAATAGATATGCTTAACTAATTTGTAAACCTATCATGTTCATATTACCTCTGATAGTGTTTAGTATACAAATTTAGTTGGGTTATATTCTATCAGGTTCGTATTACCTCTTAATATATTTACATTCAGCTAAACCTTACCGAAAGTATATCATGTTCATATTACCTCTGATATCACTTTCATCTTAAGCCTATCATTTATATTCTAAAGTGATGGGTCTACAAAGTTAGAAAATATATCTTTATTATCTCTGAGAAAATAAGGAACAAAAAAGTACATCATTGGGAAGGAGCAGTTAAATCTCTGATCTGTTGCGCCAAAGCAGTCATCCTCTCATTCCTGGAGTTTAAAATGTTTATGCGAGCCTGTTCCAGCCTTGCTTCATCACTACTCAAGAGAGATAGTTCGGACAGAGTATCAATAAAACTTGCGTGGATGACACCCACATGTGGCAAGTTCTGCTGAGCTGTACTCACTTGGCCCTCCAATACATTGCGAACTAGCGATGCTTTGAGAAGCCCCTCCCTTGTCTGAGCAAGTTCAGCTTCCAATTCTTGAACCCTCGCTTCGTATCCCTCATATTCTGTGCAGCACTGAGCTAGCTGAGGAATACTCTCCACCAATACAACTTGCTCTTTCTCCATCTCTTGTTGATGTTCCTGGATGGATTGGTTTAAAGATTCTGTCTGCTGAGCAAGTTCCGCAGTTAGGGAGTCATACTCAGCCTGAACCAGGTTATCGATGCTGCCTCGGGATAGTTGTAAATATTCGTTAATGGGTTGTTCTAAACCATTAACTATTTGCTCTAGCGCATTAGCTCTTTCAACGTCATTGAAATTTCTAATCTGCGCTATGGTGAGATTGGAGGACATCTTCAGAGCATCAAAGCCTAGATTCTTCTCCAGCACCATGGATATCAATTCTTTCAAGGTGAGGTAGAATATGCTAGTGTATTGATCCACTAGCATAGCAAAGCTCGAATGGACGCTGGGAGTGGCCGCAATATCGGTAAGCCTCCTTTCCAGAATGACTGTAGAGGATGTTGCCACAGTCGTTGCTTCAACAGATGACGTGACAAAAGAAGAGACACCAACAACGGTTGAAGTTGCTGGCATGCTTGACGAAGGAGGCACAGTCAAGATGGTGGGTTCATCCTCCTCTGATGTTATTTGAACTGCTACTGGCAGGATGACACCCAAGAATGTTGCGGATAAAAGATCAGCAGTTTCAAGATATGCTTCTTCGACGTTGGGCACCGCCGTTTCATTAGCTGGATCCGCAACAAAATCAGAAGTTGTGTCAACTCCGCCCTCCCCCGAGATATCTTTGCCTGAAAAGAAGATAAGAGAAAGTTAATATCAACTTGATGTTAATTTTCCTGAAAAAAGCGTGGAGACAATATTTACCCATGGCCGATGGTATGTATAGTGCGTCTGCAGCCTGTATAGCTAAATCATTTCTTAATGATGCTAAACAAGCTGTCATACCTGGAGAAGAGGGTGCACCAACTGACGCTTGAGGGTAGTCATCCCAGTCATCACCCAGATCTACTCGAGGTTCATCGGGTGGAATCTCGCTTGAAATACTTACAGACGAAGGAGGGGCTAGTCCCATTATTTGTCTTGGTAAAGGTATACTGACTCTTATTGAGAACGTCCTCGAAGGCGATCTAGAAGCACTACCAGTAACGGTGGTAGCGGCAGCAATCGTGGACAAATAATCTCCAGCACTGTCAGCTGGAACTGTGGAGGTCCCTTCTCTAAAAGGCGAAGGACCCCTAATCAAAGAATCATCCCCAACCGGGAAAACAATAGGCTCACTCCTGGAAGAGTCCCCCTTTGTGGAATTCTTTTTAGGACCTCTGGCAGCCTGCTTCTTCTTGCGGGGGGTGGGGGGGAGGCTCTTTCAGAGTGGAAGCCTTTCGTTTATTGGATATAATGAGAGGCTCTGCTGGCAGAGCTATTACACCTCTCGGTAATATCAATAAGAAAGCATCTGCACCGGTAGTTTCATCACCTTCATCAAAGGAGACAGATGGTATCTCCTCTCTTCCAGTGGACTTATGGAAGGGCATCCTGAAACTTTCATACACATCAAAATCACGATGGAAGGTATTGATGGACGCATAAAACTGCGCGTACGAATGAAGAATACGCAACTCCGTGGAGAGAGAAGTAGCGGGCACAACAAAGGTTGCTCCAGTACAACCCATGATAAAATATCGCCATCCTCTAGCTCCGTCAATAAGTCCACCCTTGAATTTGAAGCTGGTGATGGGATTCCCCACGTGCAACTGATCATACCCAAATTGCCTGGCGAAATGGCTAAGCAGATAAGGCTCCAAGTAGCAGTGGTCCTCACTTCTGTACAGCAGGTGGGAAGGTCTAATGCAGACCAACCAGTAAAAGGCTTCGGGGGAAAGAATAGTCTTCCCCTGACCTGCATCCTGAAGTTTAGTCCCCTGTTGATTGATATGTGTGGGGGGGACGGTGCAGAAGAGCTTCCAACCATGGGCAAAATTTAGTGCTAGTCGACAATCTATGACGCTAGTCACATTCCAAAGGAAATTCTTGTAATTCAACAAGAAGTTATTTCCCGAACCGCTGGCAGATCCGGGAGACATCACTCTGGTATTGTGAAGGATTAAACATCCCATCAGATATAAGAATGGTAATTTCACTCTGGGATATCCTTCACACCGTGTAGTATCGGCCAGCAGCACATCAGTAATAGCCCTCAGGCCAGCCTGTATCCTGCATACCATGGCAGGGAGAAGGCCCAATCTTGCTCCAAACACCAAACGCACTGCGGGCCATAAGGTGTTGCGATGAATGCGATCCGCAGACGCGATGTCCGGCACCACCCATCGGCATAGCCAGATAGAGAGAAAGCCAGCCAGTTGAGCTTCCCTTGACAAAGGCTTGCGGCAATGCCTCATATAACTGTAGGCTTTGGTTCCTGCAGGATAACCCCCTATCTCTTCATCGAGAACAAAATCTGGAGCCCCTGCATCTTCAATGAGATCATCGACTGTGTTGGCATTAAGCATGCTCAGAAGGTTCAAAGGCTTATCTTTGCTATCTACAACCTTGTCCTGCTTGGCATTTCTAGCCTGATGGAAGAAGAGGTAGGACACCCATTTGTTGATATGGGCTAAGTCAGAGGGCTCTCCGTAGAAGGTGGTGCATACAAGATAGTGGCTCATCAGCTCTTGATACACTGCCACTACCCGAGGGTTGGTATCCTTCAACTCTCTGTTGGTGAGGACGTATTCTTCATAAGGAATGTCTTCCATTGGCAGCTTTGAGATATCTGCCATCTCATGAAGGGCTAGGCCCAACTCACCTAGTGGAGTGGCGAGAGTCCCAGTGAGCGAGTTATATCGCTCCATCAAAGCTAAGAACAAGTTGGGGTTGATAGGCAGCCCAACACTGGTGGCGCTCACAGCCTCAAATAAGTTAATACTTTCTAGCTCCATCTGGAAATGCTTTAGGGCCCATGCAGTTAAACTGGCCCATCGAAGGTTCTGGGGGTTGAGCCATCCATTGGTGCGAGGGTTAACCCTGGGATATACTCCTCCCTGTGCCATGAACTCATTGCAGAAGTTTGCCATTTGAAATGGCTGGATCAAGGAAGAGTCTTCACTCGGGATGCTGCCCGGCAGTAATCCTCTGAAGAACATGACATGACCTGAGGGACTGCTTACGAAGGATCCTCGGTTTAATCCTTTCTTATAAAAGATCTTTCCTGGCCGCCCATGAAGATCAGGAGTCAGAGTCCATACCATCTTTCTGGGATATGTTGCATGGAAGAATGCAGAGACAGGGTAATCTCTGGGCATCTTTGGCAGATACATGATTGTGCCCTCAGCAAAAAATACCCAATCTTCCTTCTTGGGCTTTGTCTGGAATTGTTTATCAATAACATCCCCAAATAAGAAAGCTGGTTTCTTATATTCAATGCCGTCTATGTACGTCAAGTGGGCAAGTGTCACGCCCCAGTCCCAAAATACCATGGGACCAGACTCGTGGCAATGGCCAGCAGTACGCACCGATGGACAACCCAATTTAATGGATCCATCAAGGCATACTTAAGCTGTAAAATCAAGTCTATGACAATCATGGCACAACTAATCTCATCCACACAAGACATAAAACATGATCCACAGAATAAATAAGGAATGTAAATCATCAGCTAGTCTCAACAAAGTACTTCGGGGAAACAACCCGATAAATATCTAGTACAATGGTTCAATAGACCAGAAATAAAAGACTAAAATAAATAAATAAATACTGAGCATGATACATGGATGCTCAGGCAAAGTCTTCAGCTAACACCTCATCCTCGGGTGTCGGTCCAGCTCCTGCTCCAGTCCCGTTTATCTCGGGATAAACCTCGTCTGCAAAATCTGGGGAAAAATCCGGATCCAGGTCCTCAGGGGATATAGCAAGGTACAAGAAAGCTCATGCCAATAAATAAATAAGCAGTGCAGCAATAATGAAATAAATAAAGTAATAGGGTAAATATGTAACCATCTAAGTGCAATGCAAGTGAGAGCATCACTAGTCTCAGGCTGAGCCACTACAAGCTCTGTGTCGGGGAGCCGGTAGCGGTAATAACCGGTAATGTGTTTAGCTCTGCTCCGAGAGTCTACGACCTCACAATAGTAGAAGATATATATATAACATCCTGTAGCCTGTGTGTCTCTCCCCACCCAATGAAATCACACGTCTCATGTCCATGACACGCAGGATCATAGCTAATGCAACCAGTCATACAATATCTAAGAATATAATATCCATGTCCAGTATCCTATACAGAATCACCACGAATATCTTGGGAAGATCCTGCCTCATGAATGGTGTCAAGTGTCCTGGGTCAAAGTGTACTTGGTAAGACCAGTACGAGAATATATAGTGTCACGAATGTCCATCTCTAGGTGACCGTACCCAACACCGCGTACAGTGTCGGCACCCGACTAATAATCGGACGCTAAGTACGTCACACGGTCCTAGGTTAAGCATGCACAGCAATATAATGAAGCAAGGAAAATATGGAATAATACTGCAGAGTTTGGCAAGGTACACTTGCCCACTGATGTATAACTAAGTCAAGAAAATAAGTAGCAAAGCTGGATGTTTGGCAAGGTACACTTGCCCACTGATGTATAACTAAGTCAAGGAAATAAGTAGCAAAGCTGCATGTTTGGCAAGGTACACTTGCCCACTGATGTATAACTAAGTCAAGGAAATAAGTAGCAAAGCTGCATGTTTGGCAAGGTACACTTGCCTGATGGTTGAGTATCAAAAGCTATCCCTGTATCAGTGGATCCGGTGGGTACTCCTCCAAAAGCTGTAATAAACATCACCAACCATCTCAGAAGATATCAAACTGCTAGAAATGCCTGTCCTTACGTCCAATTTGGACACAGGGGCAAAAAGGTCATTTCCGGGCCAAAGCGGGTTCCATATGTGGGTCACTTTGCACCGAAAAGCGTGTCAGGGTCAAAGGTCTCAAAATTCTGCAAACTCAGTGTCTACAAGTCAGGAACGATGATACGAACCCAACGGAACTTCCAGAATTGGATTCCGATGCGCCGATCACGAAATCGCCCGTCAAGTGGAGCCTGTGGGGCCCACGATACGCGATTTCGTCAACGTTCTCAGAATTGGACCAAACTTGGGTCAGAGGACCAGCGTATCTCTACGAGTCCGATGGTGCAAGTTTCGTCTCGATCCGACGTGTGTACACAAAGTTGCAGCGTGTTCCAGAAAAGACGGATACGGGGTGTTGTCGGCGGACACGTAAGCATGCCAGCCGCATGGATATGGCAACTCCAATATATGGAAACCAAATCCATACGTACGCTGTAATATGAATATCAAATCCACAATTGGTATAAAATGTAATACACAAGTCACAGGGTATAATCTAAATCTCATCCACCAAAATCATATATGAACTTAAATAACCAATGCCTATGAAACTAGATCTCAATGAGAAGTATCTAAGGACGATAGTTGGATGGAAACAAATCCACTACCAACTCGAATATAAGTGCAATTACAATATAAGTACAACACAATAAACACTATATAAATATACCAGCTAGCAATCACTGCTCGGAGAGAAGACATCCACGAAGCATCTATAACCATCCGAATCTGCGCTCCTGCAAACACTCAAGAACAAATACACCTGGCAGAGGACCAGGTCCTCAGAGGGACATAACAAGATACTTAAACACATGCCAATAAAGTACTGAAATAAATATCCAATGGGTCGCCTAACCGTCTAAGTGAATGCAGTTTGAGAACAACTTTCTAACAAGTGGGCTATCTGGCCATAAATAGGATTGGCATGGCTCTCTTGGAGATCCAGGGGCCTACAAAGGCACGTTGTCTTTTCAACGGCGGAGGCCCGCCAAGTAGTATAGGTGTCATCATGACCGCGCATCTCCGGCGGAGCGTACGGGTTACACAAGAAAACTGCAAAGGAGCCCAAATGCCTTACTTATTGTTCTCCCCACCCAATGCTCTAAGCATGTCATGTCCATGACACGATAATACCTCTAATAACTGCCCAGTCTACTAGCATGCAAAGTTTCTAAAAGCAGTTATTCCTAACGCACGGCCCACACGTACAGGAGGCCAGACCTGTCACGCAGTCCGTGATCTATATGAGACTCACACTCGTGTAACCTCTGTGTCACGGCCAATGAACCTAATGGTGCTACATGATAATGGGGCAGTCTCATGAACAAGGTCAATGCAATACATAAATAAAAACATTCGCAAAGATACCGTCGTGCACATTTATATACAGTTAAAATATATGAACTAAAGACAGAAAATAAAGATGCATGCAACATATGGAATATGAATAACAGTACAATGGCAAGGTATACTTGCCTGGCGAGAAAGCTACGATGTACCAATAACCTGCTCCAAAAGGCGTGCAGAATAAATCCAACATCCTATGTACATATAATATAATGCAAATAAATCATTAGTCATTACACTAGTACACACACCACAATATTTATACTGGACTCGGGGTACACTAGGGGTGGCACTAGTCATCTAACACGGTCAATCATGCGTTGCATTACACGGTGTCGGGTCTTTAAGTACTGTACACAATAAGTCAGTCAACTAACACGGTCTCGCTAGTACGTCGGTGTACACAAGGCAGACACCAACATTGTTCTTAGGGTTAACAGGGTCAAGGGCAAATATGGGGTAGTCCACGGTGTCCTAGGGTCGTACAGTTTGAATATATATATAGTCATAATTTATAAATTATCATAGTATTTAATTACTTATAATTTATGTACATACCATATATTTATATATTTCTATATATAACAACCAAATATACATACCAAATTGAATACATGTACTAAATATCTATATAAATATATATATATATATATATCAATGAATAATATACACGTACGCGTACATGTACGTACACGCATTTGGGTTCACCGACTCCGGGCCTGATGTCAACTAACAGTCAATAAGCAATATTATTATCCTACTGGCACGCACACAAACACACATAAAAGAAGAAGACGGAACAGGTTCGTACCTCGGAGTACGTACACGGGATCGGCTGGACGACGACGAAGAGAGGTTGACGACGATGAGATGATGACGCAGCGATAATGATGCTGGTGGTGATGACAAGGATGATAATTAGGATACCAATAACCTGCTCCAGAAGTCGCGCAGAACAATCCCAATATCCTGACCTTCTTGACGGGTTTGTACCATGAAACAGAAAGTCCAAAATATTAAGGGTTTTAGTGCTTTCCCATACTTAATTTGCATGCCCATAGTGCCTTCTCTGTTGATTAAATCTTCATTGATATGAGCTCCTTCCTTTAACAGAGAACAAGAACTCCTCTGAGGAATTATGACGAACAGTTGGTAAGCAAAGCACAAGAGTAGGTTTAGACCTATTAGAACTGATCCCGGTGATCCCAGTTGGTAAACATCCATTTTGATCTCTAATGATCGAATTCGAAAAGAAAGATCAAAATCAAGAAGATAAACTCGGATGACGCAGCGGGATCGAGGCTCTCGAGTTCGATCTTTTGAATCAACTGAGCTCCATGAGAATCATCGCTGCGATGCTCCCGACACGTCCGCTTCGAAGAGTCGAACTCAGGTTGCAACAGTTCGTTCGCTTACGCGGAGGCTGAGGGAAGCAATCAAACTTCACCAGAGAAAAGCTCGTTGAAGACGCGTCAGGACTCGAGAATGCTCGCAGTGGTCCTTGATAGTACAACGGATGGGTTGATGCACTGATTCATGCTCGCGCTTGAGTCGATAGCCGATAATCAGTCGATCTTGCTCCACTCGCAGCGGCGAAGACTCATCAGAAGGATCTTGTCGACATAGAGCTCGGCGGTTGCAATGGCGTAGGGTGGTGGTCGATCACCTGAGGAAACCGTCGGCTTTGGATGATCGGAGTTCTTGAACGGTTTCTTGATAGGGGAAAAGTTGAGAAGAGGAGGATGATGAAGATGATGAAGAGGAGGATGATGTGGTTGATGCAGCTCCAGCCAGGGAAGGATCCGGCTAGGGGACAGGGGTGGTGGTCGGGTCTTTTGGCGAGGAGGAGGCTTCAGGCGGCGGAGAAGGTTGGGGAAGGGTCGTGTGATGGAGGAGAACGGGGAGGAGGGTCGGTTGGCCAGGCTAGGCGGAGCTCCGGCGAGATCCCGGCGGTGAAGGGTCGGTTTAGGGAGAAGAAGAAGATGCAGAGTACATGGGGTCGGCTGCCTATTTCTTAGGTTTTAGGGAAAAATATAGAAAAGAAAAATAATGTAAAGAGTATTTATAAAAAGGGGTTGGTGTGACCTAGAATTGATTTGACTTGGTCAACTATCCTTGGGGTTGGGCCTTAGATTACAATCCTTGGAGTGGGTCTTGGCCTCACATGAAGATGTTGGGCTATAAATTTATATTTGTTTAATGCAAGGGTAGGTCTAAAACACGGGGGCATTGTGCGTGCGGTGCGCATCCCAAAAATTTACGGAAAAATTCACGTGAAGGGAAAATTGGGTTTATTCACGTATTGTCCAATGATGGGGACACCTAAATATATTTTTACATAAAAGCCTCCCAACAATTAGAAAATTACACAAAGGCAGAAATTGGATTTAATTAATTAAATTGAACCGCGCACGATATTCTAGAATTAATTAGGAGTACATGGGATTAGATTTAGGCGGGGCACAAGTGTCAGGACGTAGAGGGGACAGTGTAGAATATTAATAAAATTTGAGATGCACAAGATGGGCAAGATTGTGTCTCCAATTATCGTAGCAACGGTAAGGTGCGCTACACGATATTTTCCCTTGGGCAGAGATCATACTCAGCAACATTATTTCCCCTTGGGCAGAGATCAGAGTTTTCCTTTGTTGAGGATACTCGTTTCCAGAGATGGGGAAGGTCACATGGGACAAATCCTCCAAATAGTTGGAATTCAGCATTCCAGCGGCAGAGCCCATCACTTCAGCCAGAGGGGGGATCTGTAGGTCCACTGCAAAAAGCAAGAGAAAAAGTTAGTTTTTTGCTAGAATTTTCTTTCAGCGCGTAAAACATAAGGTGCTACACTCTTGTCGTATACGCCAAAATTTGACAGTCTGAGTTTTTACGCCAGACTGCAAAAACCTGAGTTTTATGCTGGAATTCATTTCCAGTACGTAAAACTCAAGGTTGGCAGTATACGCCAAAACTTGACAGTCTGAGTTTTTATGTCAGACTGCCAAAATTTGAGTTTTATGCTAGAATTTACATCCAGTGCGTAAAACGCATGGTTCGCAGAATACGCCAAAATTTGACAGTCTGAGTTTTTATGTTAGACTGCAAAAATATGGAGTTTTACGCTGACACATTAGGAATGTGGGCGTATTTGCGCATACACGTACAACGTGTGCGAAGGATTTTCTCTCTCGAAGTCTTTACCTGTGATGCCCGGTGCACAGCTAGACGGTTGAGCGTTTCGTTCAGAACGAGGCTCGCTTGGCCTAGCAGGGATCGCTCGTACTTGAGCAGTGGAACGAGATGAAGAAGCAACTTTTTTTCCTTAGCGACGGAGGCCTGTTTTGGTGCCATGGCGAATCTGAGAGTTTTCAAGAAGAGACGAAGAGCTTTCAAAAAGAAACGAAGGGTTTTGCAGAAGACAGATGAAGGGTTTTTCTCTCTCATAACCGAGGCCTATTTATAGAGTTCAAGTGACTCTCTGAGTCCTTAACCAAATTCAATTTTTAATAGTCGGTTAGAATTCGGGACCACGTCAGCCTATCATTAAACAGGAAGACAGATAGTCATGCTGCGCTACAGATCTATGATTTTACGCTCAGAAACTTTTACGCTCAGGAGCTACCGATCTACGATTTTACGCTCAGAAGCTACAGATCTACGATTTTACGCTCAAGAGCTACAGATCTATGATTTTACGCTCAGAAGCTACAGATCTACGATTTTACGGTCAGAAGCTACAGATCTATGATTTTACGCTCAGAAGCTTTTACGCTCAGAAGCTACAGATCTACGATTTTACGCTTAGAAGCTACAGACCTACGATTTTACGCTCAGAAGCTACAGATCTAAAATTTTACGCTCAGAAGCTACAGATCTACGATTTTACGTTCAGAAACTACGGATCTATGCTACGCGCATCTTAAACTACGCGGGACAGATCAACTAGCAGAATACGCTTATATCTTGATAATTTGGGTTTTACGCTTACAAAAGCCAGTTATAAGGGTTTGCGCAGAAAGTATTCTTCTTCCTCAGTCAAAAGGACTTCATCAGACGAAGGGCCAAAGAGTTTCCTGAAAGTGTCCTCTTCCCTGGAAAGTGACTTTTCTTCCTTTGCCATTGATAGTTCATCCAAAGTTTAGCCAAGATCCTTCTAGTTCAAGTATGGCCTGTTCGGCGGACATTTCTTGCCCTATTTCGAGAAACTTTTGGGAAGCCATTCTTGAAGATGATATTCTGAACATATATTCTTCGTATTAAAGAAGTGACAGTTCATAATTCTACGTGACTACTCATCCAAAAATAGCATGACAATTGGATTTTTAAGACAATTTAATGCTGAAGAGCTTTTTTTTACGCATATTCCTCTATGCGTAAAAGTCAGAACGTGACTGGAAGCATATTTATCAGAATCAGCGTAAAGATCACTCAAGCATGCTGAAGCTGCGTATTATCAGACTTTCTCACAACAAATATGGCAAATCAATGATGCGTAAAAGAAGACAAGTTTATTAATCATGATTACATATGATGAAAATCCATTTTACAAAAGAATTTTTCATTAATATTCAAGATCATGATTACATATGATGAAATTTTATTTTACAAAGGATTTTTCATTAATATTCAAGATCACGATGGGAATCTATTACGCTGGGTTCTCGTCTGACGGAGATCTTCAGTTCTTCCTCTACGGTACTTCTTCGGCTTCTTTGGCCGATGAACAAGAAAATGGTGAATGACGGGAGGATACAGGACTGGGCTTGTTTAAATTATTCAAGCCCCCCTCCATACGTCATTGGCGGCCATGCTCAGATTTGTGTTAGGGATTCAGACCCAACACAATACTGGAAGACACGGCCAAGCTGCCGACCTGGGTCCAGCTTCATAGTAGGGGAAAATACAGCTAGCAAGTTGTGTGGTCCGATGAGACCCTTCCTCTCTCCTGGACGAATCGCCATATAAAATTGCTGATTATCCCAGTAAAGGAAGCTATGATATCCTTCCATGATCCATCATGGCAGAGAATATTTGCTCGAAGACGTCTCTTTTTATGGCTCCTTATATGCTGGAAGAGCATAATCTTCTTCTTTCTTAGATCAGCCCAATGAATCTCAGCAGCCATCTTTGTGGTGAAGGGAATATGGAAAAATAGGTTCACTCGCTTGCCTTTATATAGGCAGAAAAGAACATACCAAATCCCAATAACTTCCTAAATATCGCCGAAAAATCAGTCTCAAGGAACGAGTCAAATTTGACCATTTCATACTCCATTCAAAGTATTTTAAATTACGAGGAATTTAAAAACTTTGAAGGGAGTCTTGTAGAAGCATAAAATACGCTGGGAAATTATACGCGTATCATACAGTCAAAACCCCCAACATACAAAAAGTCCGCGTAAAACAGAGCTCCAGCGTTGTGTGGCATAAAATATGACTTCAGAGCTACACGCGTAAAACAAACCCTCAGAGCTGTTTGGCGTAAAGAAGAGCTTCAGAGTTGCCCGCGTAAAGCAGCGCTTCAAGGCTGTTTTGGCATAAAAGGTTACTATACCCTCCGACGTAAAATACGTTTGTTTTTAATGCAACAAAAAGTTGTACGAGGAACTCTTCGTATTCCTCGAATGAATCTGTCAGACAAAATAGTGAACCTGACTCCTGACAAAAGTACTACACGACGATCGAGAGGACGGCTGTGATGATAATTTCGCACAGAGATCCAGGCTATCGTTTAGTGACATATTCTTGATATAAGTCGTATTTACGCATTCAAAGAATACACTGCCTATGCCACATGGGCAGAAATGAGCCCTTACGCTCAAGATGAGACAAAATCAGATGCCACGTCAAAAGCTGTTTCTCGTACAGAGCTCGAGGCACATCTCTGCATTTAATACACGAGATGGGGGGCAGATCTCTGCATTTAATGCATGAGATTTTGTTCTACTGGAAAAGCTAAAACTGTGACTAATACGCTCACATCACTATGCTTGTATTTTATGCCAACCTGTCACGACCCGCACCCGGTGTAAGGGTACTAGTCGGAAACAACGCCCAGCCTACGCCGCAGAATCGGCGGTAGAACGCTGTCTAGATAATCTATCTAATATAATGAACCACCAATAATGATAAAATACTCAATCACAGAACTAAGATAGAATGAGCACGAATCAGATAAAGAATAGAATAGTCACAATACAACTCATGAGTCTAAAATAATACATCAATGAGTCTGAAGAAAAAAACAGAAATAAGCTGGAGACAAATCCAGTACAAAAGAATACTACAAAACTATAAAGCTACAACTCCAGGGTCAACTGTCTCAGTTGGGATAAGTCCCTCTTGAGCCAGGGTCTCAGAATCTAAACCCACAATATCCTGGGGTCCATAATAGGTAGGGTACTCCTCAGTGTCATCTGGAAAAATATATCCAGTCAGGAAAGGAGCAGAGTACAACCCTAACAGCAGTTCTCAAATAATGATAAAAACTATGTAACAGTAAATAGCTATGGATAAACAAGATGCACAATAGACAGGAGAGATATATGTACAATAAGGAAATACTGGAAATAAATACAATAAGGAACAATATGCCAATGAAACAAGAATACTAATTACTAAGTGTGTGAGTACTAGCTTTAACATGTGATCGGCTTGGGAACTTGCACAAGAGTATAATGGCCTGGCTGATTATACGTGCGGTGTATGATCAACACTCACAAGGAATAAGACATGCACAAGGAGGGTATGATCACATATCTACACTAAAATACTTCCCACCCCCGACTGGTATAATAGATCCAACCACGGTACGTTATGGCACGAGATTCCCCAAGAAGAGAGCGACTCCTCCAGAAAATTGGTGTCTGTACATGTACAAGATAACCAATGAAACAATACTTGCACCATATACACCATATACCAAGGAATAACATCTCATGACGAGATCCGGATATACCAATCCGTGTAACAATAGTGTCAAGAGAACATGTAAATCTACACTTGATACAACGAACATAGAGGATATCATAAATGAGAAACTATCAGAGAATGTACTCGCCTGAAGTCCAATGAACAGTCTCACAAATGTCTGACTCGGTGCCTCGAAGACCTAGATATGGAATACAACATTAAAACAAGGTCCCGGAAAGAGAACAAGTCAAACTAGACAACTTCTAGGTCAATAACTCAATTCTAAGGCAAAAGTCAACTATGGTCAACTCTAAAGTCCACTAAAGTCAAACATGGTCAAACCCAAAGTCAACCTCACAAAACACATATATATATATACATATAAATATATACAAATACAATATATAATATATACATTAAATCTGTCAAAGCGTCACTGAAAACAGTGAGCTAAGAATACAATTTAATTAAAACGGCTAATAGTGACAGTTTCGTCTGTCACCGAAAAACTGTCGCAGAAAAAAACTGAATACAATTCCTACTGTCGAATGGATCGCTGACAGTTTAAAACCGTCGCAGAAAGACTGTCGCAGAAAATCCGCTCAGACCCGCCCACTGTTAATTAATGACAGATTTGTCATTAAATGCATTTAAATGCACAGAGTTACAGCGGCTGCTGTATCGGCTAATTAATGACAGTTTTACTGTCATTAATTCACTGTTACTAAAACAATCAAAAAATATATATATATATATATATATATATATATATATATATATATATATATATATATATATATATATATAACAATATATATATATACAATAAAATCACAATACAATATAATTAAATAACTAATAATTATATACTTATATATATATACACATCTACACTTATAATTAAATACCAATTGTTACAAACTCATGTACATATTAATGTACATATTTTATATGGCTAGAAGCACACCTAAAATATATACATTAATATACAATAAGTTCATAATAATTATAAATAATACAATTACACAATCAAACACATAAATATATTTTATAAAATATTTTATGTATAAATTATATTATTTAACAAGTAGTAACATATATATTTGCATGCAAGAAAGCTACATATTATATTGTACATTATATTAGCACGCACAAAATATAGATCTATGCTACAATAATTACTATAATAAATACATAAAATAAATATATAATATCCATATATATTTACTAATTATAAATGAAGAATTGAACCACAATTAATTAGATCTATGCAAAATACACACAATTGGAGAGTATCTCACCGTATCCCACTAGATCTAGGATACGCATGCGACACGAGTCCAACACACAACCAAATGCACCCCGAAGGACACAAATAAATCACAAATAATATTTATGAACAAATCAAAGTGTCAAAAGTAGATCTATGTGTCCGTGTCAAAATACGACATGTTCAAAGCCCCGTGTCGGAGGAAAACCCCCAAATGACACGTATCACCAAATAGTTGGGATACGAACCACAAGTATCCCAATATGGACACGACACTAGCCTCAAACACAAATCTCATGTCCAATTGATCTATAGGATCAATTGACACACACAACAAAATGTAAATTCGGAATTCCAACAAAATTGATACAAAAAGCACCATAACTTTCTCCATGGGTTTCCTATGAACACAAAACAAAGTCCTATGGGTAGTACATACATATAGGTTGATTTTACATGATTAAATCCCAGATTTAGAAGCTATTTAAATGGGAAAATCTGAATTATACCTATTGGGAGATGGATTCCCAATGAAACCTCCAATTGAGATGAACTTGCTTCCAAATTGTAGATCCTTGCTCCTCTTTGTAGATCCTTGCTTCCTCCTTCTAGATCCTTGCTTTCTTCTTCTCTAATGGTGAATTGTGAAGAATTTGGAATGAATTTGGTAGGGAATTGGATTGGGAATGGAGGAAATTTGGTAGTGGGAAAATTCTAGATCTAGATTTGGAATGAAATGAGAGGAGAGAGAAATTTCTCCTCCTTATTAATAGGCCGGCCATAGCCCCTCCCCCAAGCAATTATAAAATGTCCAATGTACCCCTTGGGGCCTCTCATGAAGAAATAATTAAGGAAGAAAGCTTCTAGTCTAATCATTTAATTAATTTAATCCATCTCCTTAACTATGGGCTTTCTAAATGGGCCAAGTCTAACTAGTTAATTCATGTTGGTCCATGGGTCCAAACTAACTAGTTGGGTCCACTAAAATAAGTCCAAAATAGTTTAAATAATATCTACAACAATTAAATAATACAACAAATAATTATTTACCATGCACAATATTTATTTAAATAGGAAAAGTCTAAAATACCCTTTCCTAGAAAATGTGGTACTGACAAGTCTACCCTCCTTAAAATAATTTCGTCCTCGAAATTCAAAGACGAAAACTACCCCCAGAAAATCACATAACACAACTAACTAATGAAAGAACATAACTAGAAATAACATACCTCAAGGTACAAACAAATATAGATAACGCTCTCGCATGTCATCCTCTCTCTCCCAGGTAGACTCTCCCGGAGAGTGATGCCTCCATGCGACGCGCACCAAAGGAATAGTCTGGTTCCTCAGCACCTTCTCTCTCTGATCCAGAATCTCAACTGGCTGCTCTGGATAGCTAAGAGTAGGGCCCACCTCTATCTCTGAGTGATCCAATACATGACTAGGATCTGCCACGTATCGTCTCAACTGCGACATATGAAACATATTATGCACTCCCTCCAATGCAGGTGGCAAGTCTAGTCTATAAGCAACTGCACCGACCCTCTCTAGAATAGTGAAAGGTCCAATGAATCGCGGACTAAGCTTTCCGCCTCCACCGAAGCGAATCGTGCCTCGTGTCGGAGAAATCCTCAGAAACACCAAACCACCCACCTAGAACAAAACACCACCTTAAGAACTTAATCTATAACAAACAAGAACAAGCACAAACAAAAATCTAAATTATACCTCAAACTCCAAAGGTCTCCGATGGCTATCGGCCCAATGCCGCTGTCTGTCCTGCGCCACTCGAAGTCTATCTCTGATCAACTGAACCTTCTCTGCTGCATCCACAACCATCTCTGGCCCAAGCAAAACTCTCTCTCCAACATCGTCCCAAGACAAAGGAGTACGACACCTCCGACCATATAGAGCTTCAAAAGGTGACATCTCTATACTAGCCTGGTAACTGTTGTTGTAAGCAAACTCTACCAAATGGAGATGGTCCTCCCAAGAACCCCCGAAATCTAGTACACAAGTGCGCAACATATCCTCGAGAGTCTGAATAGTCCTCTCTGACTGCCCATCTGTCTGGGGATGATATACAGTACTGAACTTGAGCTGAGTGCCCAAACTCTCCTGCAAACTCCTCCAGAAATGAGAAGTGAAACGACTATCCCGATCCGAGACTATGCTGACGGGAACTCCATGTATCCTAACGATCTGCCTCACATACATCTCTGTCAGCTTCTCCGTAGACAAACCCACCTTGAAAGGCAAAAAGTGGGCCGACTTGGTCAACCTATCAACAATGACCCAAATCGCGTCTTTCCCTCCTGGAGATCGTGGTAGTCCGGACACAAAATCCATAGTAATGTGTTTCCACTTCCACTCTGGAATGGGTAATGGCTGAAGTAATCCTCCTGGCCTCTGCCTCTCGGCTTTCACCTGCTGGCACACTAAGCATCTGGATACAAACTGTGCCACTTCCCTCTTCATGCCATACCACCATACACTCTCTCGCATATCCCGATACATCTTGTTAGCACCTGGATGTATGAAATACTGAGAGCGATGCGCTTCCTGCAACACCTCCTCTCGCAACTCCCCACTAGGCACACACAATCTAACTCCATGCCTCAAAGATCCATCCTCTGCAATAGTGAAATCATCCTCCAATCCTGCTCTCACCTGAGCCCTGATACTCCTTAGAGATACATCATCATACTGTGCTGCCTTGATCCTGTCCATCAAATCTGAGTGTATCTTCAATCCCCACATCTGCATAGCACACCCAGGAATAATCACCTCAATGCCCAAGCTCTCCAAGTCCTCCAACAAATATCGATCCTGCGTCAAGAACATAGCTACCGGATACCTGCTCAAAGCATCGGCAACTACATTGGCTTTCCCAGGATGATATTGCAAAGAGATATCAAAATCCTTCATCAGTTCCAACCACCGACGCTGCCTCATGTTCAACTCCTTCTGTGTGAAAACGTACTTCAAGCTTTTGTGGTCTGTGAAGATCTCTATACGCTCTCCGTACAAATAATGTTTCCACAACTTCAGAGCGAATATGACGGCTGCCAACTCCAAATCATGGGTAGGATAGTTCTTTTCATGAGGACGCAATTGCCTGGATGCATAGGCAACCACTTTCCCATGCTGCTGAAGAACACAACCTAAACCCTTTCCCGATGCATCACTATAAATAGTGAAACCTCCGGACCCTGATGGCAACGTCAAAATAGGAGCAGACGTCAACCTCTTCTTCAACTCCTCAAAAGCAGCCTGGCAATCTTTCGTCCAAACAAACTCCATATCCTTCCTCGTGAGTCTGGTCATCGGCTCGGCAATCCTCGAAAAATCTTGCACAAACTTCCTGTAGTAGCCTGCCAATCCCAAGAAACACCTGATCTCTGCTACCGAACTCGGAGTCTTCCAAGATTCCACTGCTGAAATCTTCTTCGGATCCACTGAAATACCATCACCAGTCACAACATGCCCCAAGAATTCCACCTTGTCCAAGAAAAACTCACATTTGGACAACTTTCCATACAACTTCTCCTTCCTCAGCACATCCAACACAATCCTCAAATGCTCCTCCGGTGTCTTCGAGTATATGAGTATGTCGTCGATGAACACCACCACGAACTTGTCAAGGTACTGGTGGAACACCTTGTTCATCAAGTTCATAAATACCGCCGGTGCATTAGTCAAACCAAACGGCATCACCATAAACTCGTACTGACCATACCGAGTTCTAAAAGCAGTCTTCGGTATGTCCTCCGGCTTCACCTTCACCTGATGGTAGCCTGATCTCAAATCTATCTTAGAAAATACCTTCGCACCACTCAACTGATCAAACAGATCATCAATCCGTGGCAAAGGATACTTATTCTTGATAGTGAGATTATTCAAAGCCCTGTAATCAATGCACATACGCACCGATCCATCCTTCTTCGGTACAAACAATACCGGGGCTCCCCATGGTGAAGAACTCGATCTGATAAACCCCTTATCCTGCAATTCGTCCACCTGCTTCTTCAACTCGACCAGCTCGCTGTTGTTTACTCTATAGACATGCTGCGAAATTGGTTCTGCACCTGGCACCAAGTCTATAGAAAATTCAATATCTCGATCTGGCGACAATCCTGGCAATTCCTCAGGAAACACATCCAAGAATTCTGCTATCAACGGATGCGGCAACTCCTTGTCTTCCACCATAGCTCCACAAATAATGCCTTCTCCCTGCTCTGCAGCTCCTCTAGCAAACTCGAACTCTGGCTCTCCTGGCGAACCAAACAAAACTCTACCTCCTCTACAATCTATGCTAGCACGGTGCCTACTCAACCAATCCATCCCGAGTACAATATCGTAGCTCGGAAGTGGCATTACAAGTAGACACGCACTCAACTCCCGGCCTCCCAGAGTAACTCTTCGATCCTTGCAAATATCATTAACCAGGATAATGCCTCCCCCGGTCATGATCTTGTAAGTCCTAAGCAAAGACTCAGCTACCAAACCATGCTTTAGAGCAAAAGAAACAGATACAAAACTATGGGAAGCACCACTATCAAACAAGGCTAAAGCTGGAATGGAATCAAGAAGAATAGAACCTGCGATGACATCTCCGATGGGTTCCTCCTCTTCGACGGTCATAGCAAACGTTCGTCCCTGCCGAGCACCTCCCTGCTGCTGATGCTGGACAAAACGCTGCTGCTGTGTCGGAAGCGGTCCCCTCGGTTGTGCTGCAGGTGGTCTCGTCTGTGCCCTCGGAGCTGGAGCTGCTCCCTGAACTGCACGACGAGGACACTCCCTCAATTGATGCCCTTCAGTACCACAATACAAACAAACTCCTAGCCTCTTTCTGCAAACTTCCCAGATGTGGCCGGGCTTCTTGCAGAAGTTGCATAGAGCTTGCTGTAACTGTCTCTGCTGCTGAGGTGCCTGGTGAAAAGGCGCTCTAGCTGGAGTCTGGTTTTGCTGTGGCTGCTGGAAAGGTCTGGACTGGAAATGAGAACGTTTGGCAGATACTGCACTGCCGTTGGCCCCCAAAAAAGAATCACGGTCTCTCTTGGTCTTCAAACCCAGATCCCGCTCAACCTTGCGTGCCTCCGCAAGTATCTCCGAGTATGTCTCATAAAAAGACGGAATGAGAATCTTCATTTCCCAGTTTAGACCCTCTCAAAAACGAATAGCTCGAACCTCCGGCTCCCTCACCAGATACTCTGCAAATCGGCTCAGCCTACCGAACTCCGCAGCGTATTCCTCCACAGACATGCTTCCCTGAATGAGACTCTCAAATTGTCTCCCCAAGTCAAGTCTGTCTATCCAGGCAAAAAACTTCTTCTTGAAAAGGTCCTTGAATACCTCCAAAGATTGTCCTGCGTCAACCAGAACTGGCTCATTCCTGAACCAAGTGCGAGCAACGTCGAACAGTTGAAGTCCTACCGCCTCAACCTTCAGATCCTCAGAAAGACGGGACACCCTCATAAGACGCTCAATGTCCTCGAGCCAATCATCAGCATAGACGATGCCCTCCGTCCCTTTGAAAACCCTAGGCTCCAGTTTCTTGAAGTCCTGAATGTTGCCTGGCCGAAGCTGAGCAACTTGAGAAACAACCTGTTGCTGGATCGGAACTCCTTTCTCGACTACAGCATGAGCAAGCTGATGAGCACTCTCGATGCCCTGCCGTAGAACGTCGATCTGCCTCTGATGTGCCTCCGACTGAGCCCTCTGTGCCTCGAGCATCTCACGAAACAGTGTAAACATCTGTGACGCCTCTGCTGGCACAGGAGGTAGAGGTGGAAGCCCCTCAGATACAGCTGGCACAGTCCTCTAAGTAGGTGGTGGACCTCCGAAAGCAGCTGACACTCCAATCACCGGAGAAGTGACTGGTGCAGGCCCTCGGGATGTCGCAGACCTCTCAGAAACTGCTCTCCCCTGCTGTGATCTAGTCTTAGGCGGCATCCTGAGACAAAGCGAAAGAAAGAATCAATATGGCACAAGATGTAAGACATCAAGGAAAGGACAGTTTAAGGGATCAAGTATCAATGTCAAAGGAGTATAGTTGAATCAAAAGAATTTTCCTAGATGTGATTGAGTATCTCAGCCTATATCCTATATCCTATATCCTATTGCAGGCTCGCAGTAGTACAACTAAGTTGTCGCACTACCACGACACCACATACTTGTGAAGCTTGACCTGCATGGGCCACCACCAAAAACGTGTCACGACCCGCACCCGGTGTAAGGGTACTAGTCGGAAACAACGCCCAGCCTACGCCGCAGAATCGGCGGTAGAACGCTGTCTAGATAATCTATCTAATATAATGAACCACCAATAATGATAAAATACTCAATCACAGAACTAAGATAGAATGAGCACGAATCAGATAAAGAATAGAATAGTCACAATACAACTCATGAGTCTAAAATAATACATCAATGAGTCTGAAGAAAAAAACAGAAATAAGCTGGAGACAAATCCAGTACAAAAGAATACTACAAAACTATAAAGCTACAACTCCAGGGTCAACTGTCTCAGTTGGGATAAGTTCCTCTTGAGCCAGGGTCTCAGAATCTAAACCCACAACATCCTGGGGTCCATAATAGGTAGGGTACTCCTCAGTGTCATCTGGAAAAATATATCCAGTCAGGAAAGGAGCAGAGTACAACCCTAACAGCAGTTCTCAAATAATGATAAAAACTATGTAACAGTAAATAGCTATGGATAAACAAGATGCACAATAGACAGGAGAGATATATGTACAATAAGGAAATACTGGAAATAAATACAATAAGGAACAATATGCCAATGAAACAAGAATACTAATGACTAAGTGTGTGAGTACTAGCTTTAACATGTGATCGGCTTGGGAACTTGCACAAGAGTATAATGGCCTGGCTGATTATACGTGCGGTGTATGATCAACACTCACAAGGAATAAGACATGCACAAGGAGGGTATGATCACATATCTACACTAAAATACTCCCCACCCCCGACTGGTATAATAGATCCAACCACGGTACGTTATGGCACGAGATTCCCCAAGAAGAGAGCGACTCCTCCCGAAAATCGGTGTCTGTACATGTACAAGATAACCAATGAAACAATACTTGCACCATATACACCATATACCAAGGAATAACATCTCATGACGAGATCCGGATATACCAATCCGTGTAACAATAGTGTCAAGAGAACATGTAAATCTACACTAGATACAACAAACATAGAGGATATCATAAATGAGAAACTATCAGAGAATGTACTCGCCTGAAGTCCATTGAACAGTCTCACAAATGTCTGACTCGGTGCCTCGAAGACCTAGATATGGAATACAACATTAAAACAAGGTCCCGGAAAGAGAACAAGTCAAACTAGACAACTTCTAGATCAATAACTCAATTCTAAGGCAAAAGTCAACTATGGTCAACTCTAAAGTCCACTAAAGTCAAACATGGTCAAACCCAAAGTCAACCTCACAAAACACATATATATATACATATAAATATATACAAATACAATATATAATATATACATTAAATCTGTCAAAGCGTCACTGAAAACAGTGAGCTAAGAATACAATTTAATTAAAACGGCTAATAGTGACAGTTTCGTCTGTCACCGAAAAACTGTCGCAGAAAAAAACTGAATACAATTCCTACTGCCGACTGGATCGCTGACAGTTTAAAACCGTCGCAGAAAGACTGTCGCAGAAAATCCGCTCAGACCCGCCCACTGTTAATTAATGACAGATTTGTCATTAAATGCATTTAAATGCACAGAGTTACAGCGGCTGCTGTATCGGCTAATTAATGACAGTTTTACTGTCATTAATTCACTGTTACTAAAACAATCAAAATATATATATATATATATATATATATATATATATATATATATATATATATATATATATATATATATATATAATATATATATATATATACAATAAAATCACAATACAATATAATTAAATAACTAATAATTATATACTTATATATATATATACACATCTACACTTATAATTAAATACCAATTGTTACAAACTCATGTACATATTAATGTACATATTTTATATGGCTAGAAGCACACCTAAAATATATACATTAATATACAATAAGTTCATAATAATTATAAATAATACAATTACACAATCAAACACATAAATATATTTTATAAAATATTTTATGTATAAATTATATTATTTAACAAGTAGTAACATATATATTTGCATGCAAGAAAGCTACATATTATATTGTACATTATATTAGCACGCACAAAATATAGATCTATGCTACAATAATTACTATAATAAATACATAAAATAAATATATAATATCCATATATATTTACTAATTATAAATGAAGAATTGAACCACAATTAATTAGATCTATGCAAAATACACATAATTGGAGAGTATCTCACCGTATCCCACTAGATCTAGGATACGCATGCGACACGAGTCCAACACACAACCAAATGCACCCCGAAGGACACAAATAAATCACAAATAATATTTATGAACAAATCAAAGTGTCAAAAGTAGATCTATGTGTCCGTGTCAAAATACGACATGTTCAAAGCCCCGTGTCGGAGGAAAACCCCCAAATGACACGTATCACCAAATAGTTGGGATACGAACCACAAGTATCCCAATATGGACACGACACTAGCCTCAAACACAAATCTCATGTCCAATTGATCTATAGGATCAATTGACACACACAACAAAATATAAATTCGGAATTCCAACAAAATTGATACAAAAAGCACCATAACTTTCTCCATGGGTTTCCTATGAACACAAAACAAAGTCCTATGGATAGTACATACATATAGGTTGATTTTACATGATTAAATCCCAGATTTAGAAGCTATTTAAATGGGAAAATCTGAATTATACCTATTGGGAGATGGATTCCCAATAAAACTTCCAATTGAGATGAACTTGCTTCCAAATTGTAGATCCTTGCTCCTCTTTGTAGATCCTTGCTTCCTCCTTCTAGATCCTTGCTTTCTTCTTCTCTAATGGTGAATTGTGAAGAATTTGGAATGAATTTGGTAGGAAATTGGATTGGGAATGGAGGGAATTTGGTAGTGGGAAAATTCTAGATCTAGATTTGGAATGAAATGAGAGGAGAGAAAAATTTCTCCCCCTTATTAATAGGCCGGCCATAGCCCCTCCCCCAAGCAATTATAAAATGTCCAATGTACCCCTTGGGGCCTCTCATGAAGAAATAATTAAGGAAGGAAGCTTCTAGTCTAATCATTTAATTAATTTAATCCATCTCCTTAACTATGGGCTTTCTAAATGGGCCAAGTCTAACTAGTTAATTCATGTTGGTCCATGGGTCCAAACTAAACTAGTTGGGTCCACTAAAATAAGTCCAAAATAGTTTAAATAATATCTACAATAATTAAATAATACAACAAATAATTATTTACCATGCACAATATTTATTTAAATAGAAAAAGTCTAAAATACCCTTTCCTAGTCTACCCTCCTTAAAATGTGGTACTGACAAGTCTACCCTCCTTAAAATAATTTCGTCCTCGAAATTCAAAGACGAAAACTACCCCCAGAAAATCACATAACACAACTAACTAATGAAAGAACATAACTAGAAATAACATACCTCAAGGTACAAACAAATATGGATAACGCTCTCGCATGTCATCCTCTCTCTCCCAGGTAGACTCTCCCGGAGAGTGATGCCTCCATACGACACGCACCAAAGGAATAGTCTGGTTCCTCAGCACCTTCTCTCTCTGATCCAGAATCTCAACTGGCTGCTCTGGATAGCTAAGAGTAGGGCCCACCTCTATCTCTGAGTGATCCAATACATGACTAGGATCTGCCACGTATCATCTCAACTGCGACACATGAAACACATTATGCACTCCCTCCAATGCAGGTGGCAAGTCTAGTCTATAAGCAACTGCACCGACCCTCTCTAGAATAGTGAAAGGTCCAATGAATCGCGGACTAAGCTTTCCGCCTCCACCGAAGCGAATCGTGCCTCGTGTCGGAGAAATCCTCAGAAACACCAAACCACCCACCTAGAACAAAACACCACCTTAAGAACTTAATCTATAACAAACAAGAATAAGCACAAACAAAAATCTAAATTATACCTCAAACTCCAAAGGTCTCCGATGGCTATCGGCCCAATGCCGCTGTCTGTCCTGCGCCACTCGAAGTCTATCTCTGATCAACTGAACCTTCTCTGCTGCATCCACAACCATCTCTGGCCCAAGCAAAACTCTCTCTCCAACATCGTCCCAAGACAAAGGAGTACGACACCTCCGACCATATAGAGCTTCAAAAGGTGACATCTCTATACTGGCCTGGTAACTGTTGTTGTAAGCAAACTCTACCAAATGGAGATGGTCCTCCCAAGAACCCCCGAAATCTAGTACACAAGTATGCAACATATCCTCGAGAGTCTGAATAGTCCTCTCTGACTGCCCATCTGTCTGGGGATGATATGCAGTACTGAACTTGAGCTGAGTGCCCAAACTCTCCTGCAAACTCCTCCAGAAATGAGAAGTAAAACGACTATCCCGATCCGAGACTATGCTGACGGGAACTCCATGTATCCTAACGATCTGCCTCACATACATCTCTGCCAGCTTCTCCGTAGACAAACCCACCTTGAAAGGCAAAAAGTGGGCCGACTTGGTCAACCTATCAACAATGACCCAAATCGCGTCTTTCCCTCCTGGAGATCATGGTAGTCCGGACACAAAATCCATAGTAATGTGTTCCCACTTCCACTCTGGAATGGGTAATGGCTGAAGTAATCCTCCTGGCCTCTGCCTCTCGGCTTTCACCTGCTGGCACACTAAGCATCTGGATACAAACTGTGCCACTTCCCTCTTCATGCCATACCACCACACACTCTCTCGCATATCCCGATACATCTTGTTAGCACCTGAATGTATGGAATACTGAGAGCGATGCGCTTCCTGCAACACCTCCTCTCGCAACTTCCCACTAGGCACACACAATCTAACTCCATGCCTCAAAGATCCATCCTCTGCAATAGTGAAATCATCCTCCAATCCTGCTCTCACCTGAGCCCTGATACTCCTCAGAGATACATCATCATACTGTGCTGCCTTGATCCTGTCCATCAAATCTGAGTGTATCTTCAATCCCCACATCTGCATAGCACACCCAGGAATAATCACCTCAATGCCCAAGCTCTCCAAGTCCTCCAACAAAATTTTATTGATTTTTTTAGCAATGTATGGAATGTATTATCAAATACACAATATGATTTCATAAGATATATTTTTACGTCCATGTTACAACAAGACCCATATTTCATGCTCACCGATTGAACAACTCGTGCTTTCTTGCTTTCTTTTCGAAGAAGACATTTCTCTCATCCTTGAATGCTTTCTCGTTGGTTTGCCTAGCTTCTTTAGTAGGGTTTGCATACGAAGGACCTGCCAAAGATCAACGACCTCCCCGGGATAAGGCTCGGACTTGATAAGAGGCTCGTGAGGTGGTTGCCTTAAGCCCAAAATTTTAGATGATACAATTTTTTAATAATATTTAATATTTATAAGTCAAATTATGAACAAAAGTCCAGCAGACCCATTCTAATCATTTTATTCTGCGAATTTTTTTAGGATGTCCAAACATCATATACTAGAATACTAAGAAACAAGTCAGGTAGCCAGACTAAATAAATTTTTTGATATAACTGATGTCAAAATTCTTTCTCCTTCCGTCGCACTAACAGTCTGACGCTATTGTCACGCCCGAGAACCAGAATACTGGAGAGCAGGGGTAGACAAAGTCAGCTACGTACACCAGAGTACTCTATACCCCGAGATACGATCAAAGCTGTTTAGACATGTGAGAGTTTACTCTACAAACCAACAGTCATTTCTGGGTCAAGAATCCTAGGTGTCTCAATCTTAAACAAACAACAAGTTACATGATGTATGATCACCAAACATATAATAGTAAGGCATCGTAAACTATACATACATCGATGACCATGAAACTAGTTACAAAATAAAGAACTAGCAAGAGTAGCATATTAAATGATCATCTTAAGCTATAGTCTAGAATATAATTTACATGTAGGCCCACAGGATAGAATATTAAGTCCCAAAATATGAGCTAAACACGTTCTCGGGGGCTAAATACCTCAAAAAATAATTATACAAGATCAAGTAGGTAATGAAAGAGGAATCCACTCATGGTCCCGGGTGCTCTTGGTGTTCACCATCTTGAGACGAGAAGTATAGGAGATCTGTAAACACCCTATTTTTCAGAATAATTCTAATACAATTTTTCCCAATATTTTTGGTATTTTCTGGATGAGAACTAAGGTAATTGTGAGTTAAGGATTTTTAAATGCAGTTTATTGGTGTTAAAATATTATGAAAATAATATTTTATGGTGTAAAATGGAAAACCGGACAAGGGATATTTTTCTGTGAATTTATTGGACTCCGGAGTAGAGTTTTAAGCCCTAAAAAAACTATTGGATATGTAGATCGAACCCAACCAGACCAAAACAAACCAAACCCAAACTAAACCGAGCTAGACCCAAACCAACCCTGAACCAAACCCGCTTATTGGGTTGGGTCGGGTCGGATCCGAGCCAAACCCGACCCGAAATCCAATTGGAACCCTAGCCTCCGCCGGATTTACTGTGCATAGCCTATAAATTCTCGCCTCAACATCCGTGCCCAGCCCTTGGAAAACACTAGCCGCCGCGCCGTCATCTTCCCCCAACTCGTAACTGCCGAACCCCGACTTCCCCCACAACACCTCCGTCGCTCGCTGCACATCTACCGACACCGTCGACAGAACCCAGAGCTCTCGACAACTTCCCCCTCCGCGCGAGCGCCGCCCGCATCCGCCCCTTGACTCCTCGCCTCGAGCAGCCTCCAGAGTCCCTATCTCTGCCAGGCCAGTCGACCCCCTCGCCGTCGATCAACCCCGCCGACCTCACCGCTCCGCCGCTTCCCCCGAGTCGATCCAGCCATCGACAGACCCGAGGCGACCTTCCCCGAACCCGACGACAGCCCCGGACCCGGCGCCGCTGCCGCCAGGCCATCGACGACCCGAGCCATCTCCCTCCGGCGACCCCTCGGCTGTCCAGCAAGTCTCTGACGAACTCGAACACGACACAGAACCGTGCCCTAGCCCGGACACGTCCAGGACGCAGAATACTCGAATCAGACACGTGGAATTCAGCGTTCACGGAGCCCTGCTCAGGTACCATTTTCTCTCACCTCGTAACTCCGTTTTAGTTTCCGTCAGTTGCTACGCGTAGACTGTATAACCCTCTTGGTGCCCGTGCAATCCGCTCGGTGCATCGCGTCCTGTGGTGATCGTAAACCGCGATCCAAAAACAGGAAAAATAATGCCCTATTTCACCCCGGAACTGAGTGCGCCCCGCCAACCGGGACGACTTGGTCGCACGCGCCCCGCCAACAGTCAGAGTCTGATTTTGTAGGTGATACGGGTCACCGTATTTATTATTTAATAAATACTGCGCACGGTGTTCACTAATTATTTAGAGACAGTTAGGGTCATAATTTTTCTTCGGTGTCAATACGATAATTGTAATACAATTATAGTAGAATATTATCGTATTTTTGTTTGGTAAAAACATGTGTCTACTGGTCCTCAAATCTCTAGGGTACAGAGATGGGTAAAGAGCAGAAATTTAAATAGGAAATAATTACGAACGTTTTGTAACGATATTTGTGCGTCTCAAACGAGGCTCAAAATAAAGTATCTGGGAGTTGCACAAAATACAGAAAAATAGTCTAACAAGTCTAGGGCAGGTATGTGGATTTTGTTTAGGGTTAATAGCTAGTGTAGTGCCCTAGTTAATTGTGTAATGGACAGGTGCACAATCAATAGAATATATAATAAATAAATTTTTAAAAAGTTGCAAAAATTCCAGCAAGTCAAAACTAGTCCTAAATTACTGAAATCTGGTCGAGGGAGTTTACATTTAGTTTCCGTCAGTTGCTACGCGTAGACTGTATAACCCTCTCGGTGCCCGTGCAACCCGCTCGGTGCATCGCGTCATGTGGTGATCGCAAACCGCGATCCAAAAACAGGAAAAATAACGCCCTATTTTACCCCGGAACTGAGTGCGCCCCACCAACCGGGACGACTTGGTCGCACGCGGTCTTTACCGAAACGTGCGCGTCGTTGATACGGACGTGTGGAATTTCGCAGAAGTCGATTCGAATGTGCGTGCACACCGGAATCAACGCGTATCCGCCGACACCGTCCCGTATCCGTCCTTTCTGGAATACGCTGTAACTTTGTGTACACACGTCGGATCGAGACGAAACTTGAGCCATCGGACTCGTAGCAATACGCTGGTCCTGTGACCCAAGTTTGGTCCAATTCTGAGAACGTTGACAAAATTGCGTATCGTGGGCCCCACAGGCTCCACTTGACGGGCGATTTTGTGATCGGCTCATCGGAATCCAATTCTGGAAGTTTCATTGAGATCGTATCATCGTTCCTGACTTGTAGATACTGAGTTTGAGGAATTTAGAGACCTTTGACCCTGGCACGCTTTTCGGTACAAAGTGGCCCACATGTGGTTCCCGCTTTGGGCCGGAAATGTCCTTTTTGCCACTGTGTCCAAATTGGACTTAAGGACAGGCGTTTCTAGCTATTTGATATCTTCTGAGACTGTTGGTAATGATTATTACAGCTTTTGGAGGAGTACCTACAGGTTTCACTGATACAGGGACAGCTTTTGATATTCACACCCCAGGCAAGTGTACCTTGCCAAACTCTACAGTATTGTTACATATTTTCCTTGCTTCATTATATTGCTGTGCATGCTTAACCTAGGACCGTGTGACATACTTAGCATTCGATTATCAGTCGGGTGCCAACACCGTACGCGGTGTTGTGTATTGTCATCTAGAGATGGACATTCGTGACACTTTATCTTCTCGTACTTGTCTTACAAAGTACACTTTGACCCAGGACACTTGACACTGTTCATGAGACAGGATCTTCCCGAGATATTCGTTGTGATTCTGTATAGGATACAGGACTTGACAGAGATACTATATTCTTAGATACATTATGACTTGTGCATTAGTTATGATCCCGCTGACATGGACATGAGACATTATGGTCATGATATGCGTGGTTACATTGGGTGGGGAGAGACACACAGACTACAGGCTGATCATATATATACAACCCCTATTATTGTGAGGCACAAGACTCTAAGCCCGAGCTTGGCCCATTACTCATTATTACTGCTACTACCGGCTCCCCTACACAGAGCTTGTAGTGGCTTCAGCCTGAGTTCTAGTGCTGCTCTCATCTTGCATATCACTTAGCTGGTTATTTAGAGTTCCCTCACTGTTCCATCTATTGCTGGAGAGACCCACAGGCTACAGGTTGACTATGTTATGCCGGCTACTCAGTCTCCCGCTGAGCTAGACCACCTCATGATATCACTGCTACTGGCTCCCCTACACAGAGCTTGTAGTTGTTTCAGCCTGAGTACTATTGATGTTCTCTCTTGCATTTCACACAGATGATTACATACTTATCCTATTTATTTTATTATTTGCTGCACTGCATTTATTTTGGCATGAGCTTTCTTGTACCTTGCTATGTCCCCTGAGGACCTGGATCTGGATTATGTCCCCAGGATTTGCAGACGAGATTTATCCCGAGGTTTACGGAACCGCAGCAGGAGCTGATCCAGGAGCTGTACCGCCATCTGAGGATGAGGTGTTAGCTGAAGACTTTTCCTGAGCATCCATGTTCCATGCTCAATATTTATTTATTTATTTCAGTCATTTATATTTCTGGTCTGTTGAACCATTGTATCAGATATTTATCGGGTTGTTCCCCGAAGCACTTTGTTGAGACTAGCTGATGATTTACTTTCCTTATTTATTCTGTGGATCATATTTTATATCTTGTGTGGATGAGATTAGTTATGCCATGATTGTCGTAGACTTTGTTTTACAGCTTAAGTATGCCCTGATGGATCCATTAAATTGGGTTTGTCCATCGGTGCGTGCTGCTGGCCATTGCCACGTATCTAGTCCCTCGGTATTTTGGGACTGGGGCGTGACAAGATCCTGCAGTCCTTCTCTGATATCTGGCTATACAAAACCAGTAGGGTCAGACCCCAAAATAACAAGTACCACAAAAGAGCCAATCTTAGGAACTAAAAACTAGCAAGCAGACAAACCAATAAAAAATAGCACAAAGAATATTTAAATAAGCGCAGCGGGTAAAATAACAGTTAAACAGTTTTGGAGTATTTAACCAAGGATATTTGGAATCAGTACTCAGGTTAAGTTTTTTGGATCAGTTGTTAAATAAATCAGGACAAGACTATACTAGACTGAAAATTAAGCAATCATGGCCAATCATGTCCTACGACTTGTTATTATTAGCTAACTAGGGTTATCACAGTCTTAGTTACTAATACATGTAGTTTAAAATTTTTATACAGCCACATGCCCTATCGTCTATCCGGATCATCCAGACGTACGAGATATATAATATAATTAACTTATATAGATATTTTACTTATAATGCAACACTCGACGATTTGTTGGAAGTATGCCCCTCACGACGGAGAGCTACAAATCCATTGGTGTCGCTAGGATGTCAGGATTGCATGTAGCCAAAATTTTTTTCCTAAATGATTCTAGTTATCAATCTAGTTTATTAGCCTGGATAATTTATTCAAAATTCCTGACCTTGGTACTCAAAAATTTGCCTTATACATGATGCAAGACTGGACAATAGCTTGACAAGCATAATCAAAATCAACCACGGGAACAATGAGACATACAATACAGGTGCTACTCATGGCCTTAATCAGGACAATACAAAAATTCTTGAGTCAGGAGTGCGCTACGTCGAGCCACTATCAGGATTATCAGTACATTATCAGGATTGTCAGTTCCATGCCAAGATTTAGGAGTTCATTTATAGTGTACAATCACTAGATCATGTCAAAAAATTAAGATCGATATCAAGAATATCATATTCCAAAAATAACCAGGATTAAATAAAATAACGAGATAAAAGAGAACCAGAGAATCATCAAGAGTTAAGCATATTAAAGAGAATATTGGCATACAGGCGCATAAAACATCAATTCAGGTTGGCGCATAACATCAGGCAAGAAAATAGCATCTGTGCACAATGGATCAAAACCACTATTGGTGCACAATCACTAGTCCGGGCAGTTCTGGCGCACTTTGATACCAAAAGTGCTCTGAGCAAAAGATGGTGCACAATTGATACTAAAATGTACTCTAGAACCTTGGCGAACAATGATAGAAGTGCGCGAGCCAGGATCTTGGCGTACTTCTTCAAGTATGCCCAAAAAAGGAGGGTTGGCGCACAAAGAGCATGGGAAGGTCTACTAAAAGATAAAACGCAAGTCTCAATACATGGCACAGCAGTCGAGACAACCCTACAGCCGAGAACACAATTATCGAGAATAGTCAGAAGTCATTGCTTAGTCATTAAGTAATTATGAAGGGCTACAAAGTGTGCCATCTCTGGAGAATACCATATAATGCGCCAACACAACAAAGTGCTCCATTCTCCAGAAGCAACAAAGTGCGCCGGTAAGAAAAGTTTCATCAAAGTGCGCCAACTCTGCAATATCTGCAAAGTGCGCCAACTTGGCTATTTAAGCAGCGACGTACATTCTTGATGACTTGCAGACCCATTCAAAAGTGTACCAAGTAGAATTGGCGTACTTTTGGAGGAATTTTTATAGTACAAAATGTACGTAGGAGTAGAGAAGTGCGCCCAGAGTACTCAATAAATCTTGGCGCACTTTCTAAGAAATTTATAAAACACACACAAGTGCACCACTGGAACTTCACTTTATGCCCCAAGGGTTTCCTGCGTACTTTTTGTATGCATTCTCAGGCCAACTTTGCATTCTCCGACTTGTTGTTCTCGTGCTCCATGAGCAATCTAATTCAAGAAAAACAAAATCATCAATGAGACAAGTTCTAAGTGTTACCCAAAAATAAAATCGATCAAATAATTAAAACAAGTTATACTAAGAATCAAAGCAAGATCCATGGTTGTTTCTTTGGTTGGAAAGATGTACTTGCCTACGGTCAAGTTATAGCATAATACTACCAATGTCACCCACGACCAAGGCCAAGCTCTGCTTCTCTCCGTGAAGGCTGAAGAAGTGATGAAGGAAAATGTAATGAAATAAAAAGAGAAGTAAAGGAAAGAGAAATGATTTGCTTAAATAGGCAAATGGTTGATTATAGGCCATTGGATCATAATCCATGTCCCTCTCCTGGGTTCATCATATCCATGCATACGAAAACTAAGAGACCAACGGTCCAAAGCATGCAACTAAGGGAAAACTTTACAAAAATAACCTAGACAATGCATGAATGGCATAAAGCATAAAGTAAGCAATTAAATATAAAGCAAGCTATAGACGTAGTATATGCGTATATTGGGTACGTATACTAGAACAGTGAGACGAGTCTCACAGCTCTCAATCTCCTTTACCCTTTCGTCATTGTCAATCCTCTCTCTCTCTCTCTCTCTTTCTTTTAGAGGTAATTGAACAACATAACAGGTTAAAATTTTATTCTTGAATCTAGATATCTAGACCTTCATATAACTGATGACACCATATATATATATATATATATATATATATATATATATATATATATATATATATTCTGATATAATAACCGTGTATGCCTACAGTTTGGAATATTACAGTTTAATTTAACGAAATCCTCCATAGGTTTTTTCTCCTTAGGTTTCAAATTATGGTTTAAATGATAGATTTTAACATATGTGTTATTTCTCTTAGAAAAATCTAAATATCTATTTAAAGATAGATTATTTTTATATTTATTTTTAAAGATATATTGCTTTTAAAGATATATTTGTTTTTAAAGATAGATTATTTTTAAAAGATATATTATTTTAAAAATTAGCATTAACATTAATGTTAATAATAGTATTAAAGTTGATATTAACATTAAAATTTAATTTAATTTATTATTAACATTAATACCAACTGTAGAAGTATGAAAAATCTATTTCCATGCGCTCAAAAAATATGCGCCCCAAGATTGACTCAGAAGAAATTAGGCCACAGGATGACCTTGCAGCCAAGAAAAAGCAGCATCCATGCACCCCAAATATTGGCCGCATAAAGGCCTGACACCAAGATTATGTCTGACAGAGAATTCTGACAAATTTTTTTTTAGGAATGCCTCAAAAGGTGTGAGCACACTAAGCGACAAGAAGCTCTCGTTAGATTAATAATGACTTCTGATAAGCGTGCAACGCCACGTATACGAGGCCTCATGCGTCCCAGACACCATGCGCTCCATGCGACTCTGGCCCTATGCATTCCAAACTTTATGCGTTCCAAGCGTCTCTGGCCCCATGCGTTCCAGACTCCACGTGTCCCATGTGTCTTTGGCCCCATGCGTTCCAGATGCCATGCGTCTCATTAGTCTCAGACTTTATGCGTCCAATGTGGCAATGTTCCCTGAGACAAAATCTTTCTGTTGTGATTCTCTCCAACTGAATGCGGACCACATGTCAAACTGACCAAGTCACACAAATAGAAGACAAAAACTGCCAGGAAATCTAGAAAACAATAATTCCCAACAAAATGTCCATGTGGCAGCTTGCCCTGGACTCAACCCATACAATGCGCCTACAGTTACAACCGCATTCTGTTGAAGGAGCCCAATTCGGCCACCAAACAAAAGAACATGCAGCAACTATAGTCCATCAACATGATGGCTATAAATAGAGGCAACTTGGACGTCCCAAGGTGTCTTTTTCTGCTTCAGACAGACCATACCCCTTCAGGCGAGCTACGTACGTGCACACAAGCTCAGGAGAGAGAAGAGAGAAGAGAGCATCCCGCATTCACTCGTCGGACCGTCAACAGAGTAAAGGAGTCGTTGCAGTACTCGATCTCCATCATCACATTACCCAGATAAAAAATATTGTTCTTAGACTGTCTGTCTAGGATTTCTTTGTACACTTTTTATTTGTTATTAAACGAAGGTTTCCCAAACCTACTGTAATGGTGAACAAGGTAACGACTCTGCTAGGGACTTCCTTCTCCTCTGATGAGAAGGTCATGATGCAGTATGACGTGTCGAAGCTGGGTTCAACCCAAATGATGCTGGTTGTACGCTTCGACCAACAAGCCTTTAAGAAAATGCTCTCTAAGAGAGGTACTTCTCCAAGGCTAGCAAAGCCTGAGTAGACCCACAGGACATGGATTGCAAAGGCCATTGTGTCTCACCCAACTGCGGAGCACGTGCTCCCCGTCTCTTTCTCTCTCTTCGTCTCTCTCTCTCTCTCTCTCTCTATTCCACAGGGATCGTACATCATGCGTCCACCTCTCACGTGACAGCCTCTCCTAACAAGAAGAGTGTTCAGCACCTGAAGACCCACAGGAGATGGGTTACAAAGGCCGTTGTGTCTCACACAACTGCGGAGCATGCTCTTTCTGTCTATCTCTGCTGTAGGGACCATATATTATGCGTCCATCTCTCATGCGGCAGCCTCTTAGGACCAAAAAAGTGCTCAACACTCGAGCTCTGGCAGAGAAAAATAATATGATGCAAGGAGTTTGAGCGCTAAGACACGTTATATACGGCCACATCAAAAGCCGCATGAGGGGGACTATGTGGCACCGCTCGGCAGCCACAAGCAGATGGTCGTGTGTGACCAAAACATCCATAGAAGTTCCATCATGGATCGAATCTCACGCAATGCTGACTCTGTGCGCCATGTTAAGAAGGGCGAAGATGTGAACTTGGACTCTTTATACTATGCATAGTCGCGTGCTAGAAAGAAGAAGTCTAGGACAATGCGAGCTCGTCAAGCTCAAGGCAATTGCTCATTTGATCGATCGTCAGTATGTGTTACTTACTTTGCGTGGCCATGATGGAAAGTTATATAAAACTGGCCCGAGCGTCCAGCCCGTAGTGGCAATCGGACAGGGTCGGTCTAAAGAGTCTTTCGTTGGCAAATTGGAAAAAGTTCTTGTACGAACCCCAGGCCAGGAAACAAAATCAATACATGCGTACCCGTATGCTCGATCTACCCGGGCTCATAAGGAGGATGCAAAGGTGAATCAGCCCTTACTCAACTTACGCAACTACGGCATATGAAGTATCCTCACCAGGGAATAATTATGCCAACATTATCATCAACTGCTATTATAACAAAGCATCAACACCCACAAAAAGGTAGTCAACATTCTAGCATCTACAACCAAAGGCACCCACTCGGCTGTAACCCAGAGTACAGGTGCAAGCACTAGAGGTAGATAAGATGCCCTTCATATCTTGTTATTCTGCTCGGAAGTCCTTCTCTATGAGGGGCGGTCGAAAGTCCAGCACCTCCAGCCCGTCACTCTCGGTCAGCGAGTCAAGAATACGGGCCCAAAGAGGACATGCAGCGGAACCCGCGGAAGGTGTTTTCCTGGGCACCCGCTCAAAAAAGAAGCAATCAGCCACTGGGGGTAGTTCTTCCTCAGCACCTTGAAGGACCATAAGGCAACTTTAGAGGGGGGGTGAATAGAGTACAGTAGAATAATCTACCCAATTTAAAATTAAGAAGAGTAAAGACAGTTATTAACTAGCAGTATATATGCAATATAATAAAGTAAGAGAAAGAAGAGCAAACACAAATACCGCGATGCATACTGGTTTCCTTCTGAGAGGGCTAGTCGAGTCCCGAGAACTCAAGCTCAAAGTTTTATCTACTATAATCACCAATAGTGAATCACAAGCTTTGATACGAAGGCTTGCAACTTTTTTACCCCATGAGATTTGATCCGAAGTCTCGTAACTTCACACAACACGAGTTTTGATCCGAAGGCTCGCAATTTCACACAGATCTGGGGCTTAATGAACCAAGCTCTTTACAACTCTATAGACTTCTAGACCGAGACCGCACTTGGCACTAGAAGGCTGTGAGTTGATCTTGGAGATAAGAAAGTTTAGACTCTGAGGGTTTACTCACTATAGGATAGAAAGATTGAGAATGGTTGAGTGAGTAAGAATGTGAAATATAACTCTATTTATAGGTTATTACCAAACAGAGTTCAGCCAGAATTCGGTAGAGAATATTTAAATTTTCTAACATTAAAGACCAAGAAATCAGGAGCTAATTAAACTGGTTGATTTTATATCAAAAGTGTAACCGATTTTGGTGTGAATTCAGGGCAAATTCGGCCCGAGTTCGGTTGCTAAGTATGGTAGGCTTTGTGAATGAATATGGACTGATTTTATGGTTGGGTTCAAGATTTATTCAAGTGGACTTTGGGTTATGCCAGTGCAACTCAATTTACACAAGTCCTAGACTCAAATAAAATATAAGATTACATATGAAAACCAAGAGCACTGATGATGCCAAACTTCTAAAATATCTGCTTACTTGAAGACATTTTTTTCCTTGACCATAGTTATCCAAAGATAACCAGATCTGGGAATCTATATACGTCGTAGGCGATTGGAAAAAATCTGATAACCAGTGGTCCAAAGATAACCAAACAGCAGAACCCCCGGGTGCGAGGCTCCAGATAAGTCGTAGACGGTTGGACAAAATCTTCTGGTATAACGTCGTCTTTGGCTCATTGTCATATAGCATATGTCCATTGTTGATCTTGCTTATTACTTTTTGCAAGTACATGATAGACGAACAAGAAAATACACCGAAGCAAATATTACATATCTGGACAATGCTTAGTTTAAGTAGAAGATACTATAGTGATTGATCGATTACCATAATGCTAAACTTAATTGATTAGTCATATTCAAAAACTCAACATAAATATTAGGCCAACGCACCTCATAAGACTATGCAAGATGGGGGTTGTAATCCCCCAGACCTTTATGACAATTCGATGTTCCGAGAAGACGATGACTCCCAAGGAATAGTTTTCGAGATCCCTGGGGGTAGCCACCCTTGTCAAGAGGACACAGCTTCCTACGCTAGGGGTAGTGTTCCCTCTGAGTCTGAAGAGGATGCGAACCTACCAACGTTCTCGGATGGCTATTTACGACAAGAGTCTAAGGCAAAAAGTTCTATATCTACTGACCCATCTATTTCTTTTCATTTGAGAACAACATACATAGCAGGGGACGATCACGAGGGCCCTAACGATCGACAGCATCTCAAAACCCTCGAGGCCATGATACATACCATGAGTGCATCGATGAAACCCTTGACCTAAACAATGCTGGAAATCAAGCCAAATATGGCCCCACAACCAGCGAGAGCCTATGGTCAAGCAAGCCTAGACCCCAGGACCAATAGGGATTCAAATGCAATAGCTCACCCGCTGGCAGTAACAGTTCCCTACCCGGATCGTCTACTTCTTCCGAAGTCGATGAAGCTCGAGAAATAATACGGGATGTACGAGAACTCTCGGCCCACCCAGACTCAATGGGCAATCGGGACTCATTATGCGAGCTCAGGATTCGACAACCATATCCCATTGAATGGAGAGACGTACCATATCCGCCCAAGTACAAGCCGTTCAACTTGAATCCGTTTGATGGGAATACATCTCTCTATCAATTCATGAGTTACTTCAAGACGGCAACGGAGCATCTACCCTGCAACAACGCCCTCTTAACAAAGCTCTTTGTCGGGACATTGTCTGAAATAGCCTTCGATTGGTTCTGCATTCTCCAGGACAACTATATTTTGTTATTCGATAACCTCAAAGGTTTTTTCCTTATTCAGTTCTACGACGGAGGAAATGACATAACGATGTCCTCTTTAATTGATATCACACAAAGGGAAAAAGAGTGTCTACGGGAATACATCGAGCGGTACAGACAAGCGGCACTGAAGTTACCCCCCGGTAACCATGAGTCCACGCTGATGGACACCTATCGGAGGAATCTCCTTCCCACAATCAGGCTCTGGATGGGCGACTCTCAGTTTAAAGACCTGACGACGTTCATCATAAATATTGTCGGTGCTGAGAAGAAGGTGAATAACGCCCATCTCCTGGGGATACAGATCCCCTTCGCTAATGATAGGGGAAAACACCCTTACAACAACAACAACAGCAGCGGTAACAATGCCTAGGATAGCAAGGAAAAGCAGGCTCTGGTTGCCAATATAGCCAAGAAGTTTGACCAAAAGCCTGCAAAGGCTCCAAAATCGAAGGAAACCTATTCCTTTAAAGATGATGATGTCATGAAAATCTTCGACGTGCTAATGAAGAAAAACAAGCTTCGGTACCCCGACATCAAGCGCCCTGTTAAGGCAGCCAAGGTAAATAATTTGAAGTACTGCTACTACCATCGTTATGTCCATCATGTGATATGGGACTGTTATACACTGAAGCGGAACATTCAGCGTCTTCTCGACACCAAGGCCCTTATTCTGGATTGTGATGATAAAACAGTTGTCGCGAACATGGTAACTCTCCAGTACGGTAACTTTTCGACGACGAAAATCCAAGACAAAGTAATCCCGATCCCCCGGACAACAATGGAGGTTGTCAATCTCTCGCCTGCTTGTGACCAAATAGTCGGGCTGATTCCTCTCACCACATCACAGAGGAAGGTCATGTGGGTCTATCCCGATCTTGCTCCAGACTTGATGAAGCAGACAACACCTTCTGCCACCAAGTCCAAGGGCAAGTAGTCCAAATACTGCTACACAATTTCTATCCCTTCCGAAGAAGCTATAACAGGAACAACAAGTTCAGGCCTAGCGTACCAACGAGAGTACGACATCCCTGACGATGGTGTACTCCCAATCGACGCATCTGATCCGGGTCCATCCCAGCCTCCAGCAGTGGATAAGTCCAAGCAAAAAAAAACTCGTTTTGACAAACCATTGTGCAAAGATTCCACTCAGGGGCTGGAGAAGCCCTACAACTTTGACATATTGGCACAACTGACCAATACTCCAGCGAAGTTGTCACTATTCGAGATTCTCTGACTCTTTAAAGACACTCGTGTTGCTCTAAGTGAGGCATTGCAGAATGCCAACACCTACCTGGCACAAGTCAAGCCACCATCTGAGGATCCTGCCGCATGCCCCCACTGTATTAATATGATGGAGGTGATATCCAACATCACGTTCTCGCAACAAGTTATGTTGCTAAAAAATAATCGGCACGATCATCCTCTGTATTAAATATGGTACATTGGCGCCATTAAGGTGGACCGAATGCACATCGACCCTGGCTCGTTAATCACTATCATCCCGTGGAGTCTGCTTCAGACCTTGGGCATCTCGATGCATCGCTTGACAGTAACTAATACTGCCATCAATGACTTCAACGCTGGGAGAAGCTATCCTCTGGGCAAGATTCGCTTGAAATATTATATCGACCACTTGAAAACAGAGGTCACCTGCTACGTTAGAAACGCAGACATATCCTACAATGTCCTGTTAGGAAGTCAATGGATACATCAGTATATGATCGTGTCATTAACCTTGCACCAGTGTTTGAAGTACGTGGACGATCATGACGTCGTCAAGATAGAATATGCCAACATTGATCTATTTAAAGGGGTCGAGGCATACTACTCTGACTCGATCCTCTACAAGCAAGTCCACCAAGATATAGGTGGCAATGATGCCGACGATGAGGCGGAGACTGGGACAACATCGGACGAGCCCTTGAGGGTCAATCTCAAAGCACGTGCTTCTGACACAGCTCCTCCCCTTAGGATAAAACTGTCCAGGAAAGCACCTGATCCTCTAGTCGTTCGCCTCCGTAGACCGACTAGACTACTGAAGGACGATCCGGTGCCTACTATGACTTTCGAACCTCTAGTGGTAAAGCTGACCAAAAAACCTCCAAAGTGGTCTCCTGCACCGGGGGTACATCTCAGAAAGATTGAACTAGAGGAGTACGCAGCCGCTCATGCTAACGTCCCTTCTCTCGATGATGTAATTATGGAAGATAAGATACCTTATTTTATCAATAAAGGGCTATCTCTGAACTACTCGGATATTGCATATCTCAATATGTTATATTTCCTTGAGCACGAACTGGACTTGCACCTGCATACACAGGTGACTACCACCTATGCAGTCAATCGAATTTTTGCCAGTCAGAACTCCTACTTTATAGTTCCAGTAAGGAAGAGGAAAAATAAACTCATCATCTTCGGCATGGTAGAAAGTCCCCAATCATCCATCCCAGAGGAACTGGAGCCATAACCCGATACCGACAAAATACCATTTCACCGGTACGGTTCTCAAATCAAATACCTCATTCAGAAGATATGGTATGATTTGAAAGCCGCTAGGGGCTTGAATTACGGCAAAGACCGACAGCTACCTCTGCGTCTGTAGGCTCCTGCAGGAAAGCACGAGGTTTACTACCATAAGACCAAGCATGGCTTAGGGTACGTCACGCCTCCCACAACCCCCGAAGTCTCGGATAAAGAAGATGAGTTACACTCTCACTCTTCAGACTCTTCCTCTTGGGACTCCGATATCAGTATCGAGGAGATGCTCAAACAAACATTGTCTGCCAACATGGTGTCAACTGACCTTGAGAAAGATGACAAGGATACACCGAAACTCTTTGAAGTAGAACTGTGGGCCCAACATCTAGACGCACAATAGGAGATACAGTTCGAACAACAAGAACCTTCCACTGAGGACAAAGTCGTACAAATCAATCTGGCAGACAAATCCTCTCCTAAACCTATCTTCATCATCAAGAATCTATCCAATAAGGATCGGGAATCCCTGCTACAGCTTATCAGGGAATACATTGATGTCTTTGCCTGGAGTTACAAAGAAATATCGATATTGGACCCCCAAATTATGGTCCACAAACTCAACATCTTGCCGAACGCTAAGCCGGTCAAGCAATAGTAACGAAAGTTTTGGTCGGACATCATGAGTGCTATCGAAGCTGAAGTCAACAAACTGATAGCAAGTGGCTTCGTCCGCGAAGAACAACATCCGAATTTCTTAGCCAACATCGTGCTCATCATCAAAAAATGAAAAAATCTAGATCTGCATTGACTTTCGTAATTTAAACACGACGTGTCCAAAGGACAAGTTTCTTCTTTCGATCATAGACATAATAATTGATAACACTCGTGGATTTGAGAATATGTCCTTCATGGACAGGTTCTCTGGATACAATCAAATCAAGATATTTCCTCACGATAAGAAGTACACATCGTTCCGAAAGCCGATAGGAGTGTACTGCTACACAGTCATGTCCTTCGATCTGAAGAACACCGGTGCTACATACCAACGTGCTATGAGCACCAACTTCCGTGGACATCTACACAAGACGGTGGAGTATTACGTTGATGACATCACCGTCAAGAGTCGTTCCAAAGAAGATCACCTCTGGGACTTGAAGACTGTGTTCGACCTCATGCGTGTGCACCAGCTCAAGATGAATCCCACCAAATCCTTCATAGGAGTCTCCAGCAATAAAGTTCTTGGGTTTTGTTATAACTTCGATAGGTATCCACATAAGCCCTGACAAGACTAAAGCAATCCTTGAAATATGCCCACCAAAGAACTCAGAGAACTTTGTGGCCTTCAAGTAAGACTATCATACATCAGGAGATTTATATCAAAGCTCTCTGGACATTGTCAGCCATTCACTCATCTTATAAAGAAGGATTCTCCTTTGTCTGGAATGAAGAGTACCAGCGCACCTTCGACGATATCAAGGAGTATCTCATGAATCCCCCAGTATTTGTGGCTTTCGTTGTGGGAAGACCCTTCTTACTATATGTGCGGGCAATAGATCACTTCCTCAGGGTTCTGCTAGTCCAGACAAGCGATACAAGTCATGAACATGCCATCTACTATCTCAGCAGAATGATGGCTGGCGTAGAGCACATGTACAACCCCATTGAGAATGAGTGTCTCTCTTGTCTTAGCCATTCAAAAGACTCGACATTATGTGACATGGCAAACCATCCATGTGATCTCGCAAATTAATTTGCTTAGGGTCCTTATGACTAAACTCGGAGCGCTCAACTCTCGCCTAGCCACATAGGCGATACTGTTATCATCATACGACATGGTATTTATCCCGCAAAAGATGGTCAAAGGCCAAGCATTGACATATTTTCTTGCAGTCCACCCTGTACCAGAAATATTAAAGCTCTATGAAGAGATCCCAGACAAAGTAGAGGACTCAAACATGACTACAAGCATAGAAGCTATTTGACGAATGTTCTTCGATGGTGCTTCAAGAACAGGGCCCAAAGGCGATATTGTCGCTGGCGTTGAGGTAGTACTGATTTTCTTACACGATCTGGTCATCAACCGTACTTACTCCCTGACAGAGCCATGCTCCAACAATGTGGCAGAGTACAACGCTCTCGTCATTGGGCTCCAACTCACTAAACAAGTGGGAGTAGACTACCTGGAAGCCTATGACAATTTCAAGCTGATAGTCAGTCAGGTCGGGGCGAATACGAGATCCGACACGAGAACTTGATTCTCTACCACCTAGCCGTGCTCGACATTCTCTCTACCTTTGAGGGGATCTTCATAGAGCACGTCCCTCATTTGCAAAATATCGAGGCTGACACCCTGGCTGGCCTTTCAGCCTCTTTAGTTGTTCAAGTCAATACTTATGAACTGATTACTGTGGTCGGTTAAGAGCTGGTCTGCCCGAAGAATAACCACTGTCTGTGCCTGAGATACTCAGTAGAGATAAGCACTGACTCCCAAGACTAGATACTCTTATTCATCGACTACGTAGTCTATGGAATTCTCCTCGAGAACAAAAATAAAGCCACTTCCATCAGAAGAATTTCCCTCTGGTTCTATTATGATATGGCTAACAAAATGATATATCGACATTCCTATGACGGTCTTCTGCTATGATGCCTATCGAATGCAGAAGCAAAGCAGGATCTTTGTGAAGCTCACGATGGGGTATGCGATGCCCATTAGCCCGGACCCAAGCTACAGGACGATCTCCGGAGAATGGGTTACTATTGGCCGACAGTGGTTGGAGATGCTGTCAACTATGCAAGGAAGTGCCAAGCATGCCAAATCCATGCTAACTTCATCCACCAACCCTCAGAGTTCCTACACCCGACCATTGCGTCTTGGCCGTTTGAAGCTTAGGAAATGGACATTATCGTGCCAATTTGTCCACCTTTTTCAAAGGGACATCGATTTATCCTCATTATTACTGACTACTTCTCCAAGTGGGCAGAAGCTGTACCACTCGTTGAAGTCCAAAAATCAAACATGATCAACGTCGTCAAGCATCACATCATATACCGCTTTGGCTTGCCACGGAGGATCATCCACGATAATGGTCCATATTTTAGAATTCATGTTTTTATCGATTTTATGATAAAAACTAAAACTATAGTGTGTCACGATCCGCACCCAAAAAATCAGACATGAGTCATGGTTACGTCCAGCCTATGTCGCAGCATCGGCGGTAGAACGCTGTCTAGGTCCACTATCTAGCTAACAATCTCACACAATAATATAAGTACCTGCCAAGATCTCAACTCCAAAATGGAGGAACAATATGATAAAGATAATACAAATACTCAATCACGATCTAAGCACGATAAGATAACAAGGAAGTCTAACAACTACAAAGTCTAAACAACAACTACTACTAAAGACAGCAACAATAATAATAATAACAATAATATCCTGAATCAAATACAATACAAAATCTCAAACCAAAAGTTGGGGACAAATTCGGTACTAAAAGCTAATAAATACAACTGAGGTCCTAGTGATCCCGGTTACCAACCCGGAAATCACTCATGAACTAGGGGGTCCATGTCTGCACCATCGACAGGCTGAGGTCCATAAAACGTCGAACACCAATCTTTCGGATCCTCTGAAAAATATATCCAGTCAGGATTGGAGCAAGTACACCTCTAACAGTAGTTCCAGTTAAATGATAAAAACTATAAAGCAGTTGTAGCAAGTAGCACAAGGTGAAGGAAATAAAGTATGAACAAGAAAATATATATATATATATATATATATATATATATATATATATATATATATATATATATATATATATATATATATATATCAACTGGTGCATAAAGGTAAAGATGCATGAAAATCAGAAGCAAGATAATAATGACTGCAGGATACAAGAAATCTAAACTAAGAGCAAGTGTGTGCATAATAACGTGAAGTGAGTCCAGCAAGAGTAAATATGATGAGTCCAGTCCATAAAGTATAAGTGAGACCAGTCAAGAAGTGTAAGTGAGACCAGACTAGAAAGAATGAACTAGTATCTCTGAAATACTTGTTTCGACATGTAAACGGCTAGGAATAAGTATGGCTCACCGCACACTGGGTGTGCGGCTGCTATCATTCCAGATTAGACCAGAGGGAGTGATTCCAGATTTGGGAATATTTACATGTCTACTCGAGTATTTTTCGTCCCCGACTAGTACAAGTGAATCCAAGACCCGACACATAAAATAAATATGAGTCCAACCAGAAATATGAGTGATGCCTGTAGTGAGTCCTGATATGATGCCAGTAGGTGATTCCAGAAATAGAGGCCAGAAACATAAAATATACGTGTTGCAAAGTAAATAAATCCAGAAATACTAGTCAGTGTTGTGCCAGAAAATTATATAATACTATACTAGAAGCTGAATCATAATAATTATCAGATAATAAAAACTATCAGAGAATGTACTCGCCTAACGTCCTGAGCAACTAGCGAGGATCGAGGTCCGAACTGGCATCGCAAGGACCTATTGTGAAAAGCAAGGTTAAATGGCATTCTAAAGAGTTATACAGATATAAAATAACTAAAAATAAGCTTCTAGGGTTGTTCTAGGTCAAACGGGTCAAACCAGTAAAATCTGGGTCAAAAAGTCAACTCGGGGTCCAAAAAGTCAACTTATGGTCAAAACTAGGTCAAAGGTTGACTTTGGCGGTCAACCGGATCAACTACGGTCATCTCTAGGCCTAACTAGGGTGTCCCTAAAATTCTAGGTCAAAACTAGCTCATTAAGCTAGTAAACCCACAAACTCGCCTCTTTGAGATACCGGGATACCCTCGGTATCCGATATCTCAACCTACGTTATACGCCCTGCCTATACCCTCTAATATATATCCTAACATATATATATATATATATATATATATATATATATATATATATATATATATATATATATATATATATAGCCTAGTATATAGGCAAAACCTCAATACCTCATCTCCGATACCTCAACTTACCTTCAATACCTTGATATCTCAAGGTATTGAGATACCTTACCTTACCATTTTCATCTCACTAGTCTAACCTATATATATATACACTTATCTATACTAGTATATATATATATATATATATATATATATATATATATATATATATATATATATATATATATATATATATATATATATATATATATCACTTACTCATCTGCTGTTGCAACTACCTGCTGCTGTTGTTCTTCTTTTTCTCCTTCTTCTCCTTCACTCTTTCCTTCCTTTCTCATCCTTCCTTCCTTCTTTCACTCTCTTAGACTCACTCTCCTCCTCTCTTCTCCTCTCTTCTCCTCTTAGACCTCACTCTCTCAAACTCACTCACTCACCTCGACACTCACACACACTACACACATACATATATATATATAAATAAGCTCACACACACACACACACACATATATATATATATATATATATATATATATATATATATACACACACACACACACACACACACACACACACACATATATCTATAGATATACACACTTACACATTCTTATACATGTATCTATCTATCTATCTATATATATATATATATATATATATATATATATATATATATATATATATATATATATATACACACACAAATACACACTCACAACCACATACAACCATATTCAAACACACACACAACCACCAACGCCTATACGCACACTCACCCACACACATATAAATATATATGTATATATATATATATATATATATATATATATATATATATATATAAACTCAAAAACCCTAATACACACTCCCCAAGGCTAAACTAACTCGCGCACAAGCCTGAAACCTAGAAACCAAGTCAAATGGCCATTTGGTCATTTCGACGAACACGTGGAGTACGGCTCACGATACCTCATGAAACGCACACCAAATCTAATCAAAATTGACCCAAAATTTACCCACGAGTTCTAATCGATGTCTAGAACCTCACAAAAATGCTAACTCTTCGATTTTAGGTCTATGGCAAAATTTTACCTGTATGTGGAACCCATGTCGAAGGAAAAACTCCCAAATTGCCCGAAATGCCCAAAACTCTGCGATACGATCTCACATGTCCGTACGGGGACATGAACCTACCCTCAAGACACCCAAGCATGTCTACCTAGGTCCGTCTAATCTAGGGCAATATCCAAAATGGGCCAATCTCGGATTTCACCCAAAATTGACACAAAATCCTATGTCAAAGTCTCCAAACACATCCAAGCAAGCTCCAACTTTCTCCTATGGGTAACCCTAAGGTCTAGAAAGATTCTAAACTACTAATTATACTATATTAGAGTAATCACTAAGAGAAAAGTTAGGGTTTACCTCTTGGTAGTTGGAATCCCAAGGTCAAAGTCTCCAAAAAGCCCTAAAAGCTCTAAACTAGCTCCCAAGTTTCCAAATCCAAGCTCTACTCCCAAAGTAACTCCTACACAAATATGTTAGAGGAAAATAAAGGGTTAGGGTTTGCATTAAAGAGGGAAGTAAGTGAAAGAAGAGAGGGAAGGTGAGAATACTTACTTGGAAATGGAAAAAGTAAAGGAAGGAAGTAAGGAAGTAAGGAAAGAGAACGGAGAGTGGAAAAATAAAGAAGAAGGAAATAGGAAGGAAGGGGGGGCGGACATGTAATAGAAGTAGGGTTAGGGTTTGTGGTTATGTACAAAGACCAAAATATCCCTCAAATTAAGTCATGCTAATTAGGGTTTTGGTTTGGGGTTTCCAAATGCACTCTAACTAAATCCTAATCACTCCAACTAACTAATTAGAATATAAATAACTACTCTAAACCAATAAATAAGTCTGACAAGGGTGTTGGTTGGGTCTGGCAAGGGTCCACTAGGGTCTGACATGGGTCCAGACTAGCCAAAACCCTAAAATAACTAATAAAAATAAATACATGTATCTAATTAAATATTAATACAAATATTTATGATCAATACACAATTTACCAAATTAAAATATAAAAAATATCCTGCCCTGAAAATGGGGTAGTGACAAGCCTATCCTCCTTAGAAAATTTTGTTCTCAAAATTTAAAGTCGATCGCACTTCTTCTAGGTTAAACCCCCAACAATCACAGTTAAGAAATTCTTCCTAAACAACATGCAAGATCATGGTCCTAATGGTCGTGTTATCACAGTCTCAATCAGGGTCACTACACTATCTACCACAGCACAAAGAAAAAGTCTAACAGGTACTAATGAAGCATACCACAAGAAATAAAAAAGGACAGGAAGAAGAACAAAAAGAGACAAACCTGCTAACCCGACACCCGTAGCATCGGCTTCCTCGACCGTCAACGCAAAAGCCATGTCCTGCTGGGGTATCTTCCTCTGCTAGTACGGGGTATGATGCTGTGCCACAGGTGGCCTAGCTCTAACTCTCCGATCCTGTGCTCCACCATTTGGAGGTACAATGGGGCAATCTCGCATCTGATGATCAGCGAATCCACAGAACAGACACACCTTCAGCCTTCTCCTACAAACATCCCAAGTGTGTCCTGCCTTCCTGTAGTAGGCACAAGTGGGCACTCTCTGATCCTGCCCCTGCTGCCCCGGCTGCTGCGCTATCTTCTGTACATAGGGATGCTTAGCCAGTCTCTCACTACCACTCGCACTACCTGAATCATCCCTGCCTTTCTTGGACTTGAGCTCCATGTCATCCTCTGCCCTCTGAGCATCCCCTATGATCTTCTCGAAAGTCACCTCGCGGTCACTCCTAGTCAAAGACTTGACCGCCATGACCAAGCCCCTGCAAAACTTTCTCGCCTTTGCTGGCTCACTCAAGCCCTCTATAAATCTTCCCAGATGGCAGAACTCTGCTACGTACTCATCCACCAGCATGCTCCCCTGGACGAGTGCCTCAAACTGGCTCTCCAAGGCACTGAGAGCCACATCTGGGAAAAATTTCTCCTTAAAAAGCCTCTTAAAAGTCTCCCAAGTAAGTCCTGGTGCCGCGATCCTCGTATCAGTGCGATACTACGTCAAAGCAAGGTCGAACATCTGCCTGCCCGCTGCCTCTATCTGCATGCTGTCTGGAATCTATGCCAACCGAAAAATCCCCTCAATCTGTTCTATCCAGTCATCCGCGTACAGGATCCCCTCTGTACCCCGAAACTCCTTAGGCCGCATCCTCTGGAAGTCAATGATATTGCCCGGCCTAGGATGTTGTGCCTACTCTGCCTGTGGCTGGATCTGAGCCACTCTATCTACTACCGTCATTGCCACCTAGTGGGCATTCTCAATGCCCAGCCTTATCACATCCACCTGGTGGTGCTGTGCATCCATCATCTCCCTGAAGAACGCAAACAACTGGGCGGCGTCTACTGGTGCAGGAGGTGGTGGAGGAGGTACCACCGGAACGACTGGGGTAGTCCTCGGATTGACAGATGGAGGAGGATTCCCGAGAGAAGCAGATGCTCCCTCAACCGCAGGAGTGGTGAGTGGAGTGGTAGCAGCTGCCTGAAGTCGAGCAGGACGAGAGGTAGCAGGCCTCTCGGTGGCAGCTGCTGGAAAGGTGCGGTGAGACCGTATCTTTGGAGGCATCCTGAACACAGATCAAAAGAAGTCAATACGGCGTAAGATACGATATCATCAAAGAATGACAGTAATATTTCAAAAGAAAGTGATTTAGAATAATTAGAAATAGCAAATATTAGATTAGAATTATTTCTAGTCATGATTGAGTACACTCTCATCCTAGATCCTATATCCTAGAGCAGGCTCACAGTAGTACAACTAAATCGTTGTACTACCACGACATCGCACTAATTGCGAAGCTTGAGACCTGCGTGGGCCACCACCAAAAATGTGTCACGATCTGCACCCAAAAAATTGGGCATGAGTCGTGGGTACGTCCAGCCTACGCCGCAGCATCGGCGGTAGAACGCTGTCTAGGTCCACTATCTAGCTAATAAATCTCACACAACAATATAAGTACCTGTCAAGATCTTAACTCCAAAACGGAGGAACAATATGATAAAGATAATACAAATACTCAATCACGATCTAAGCATGATAAGATAACAAGGAAGTCTAACAACTACAAAGTCTAAATAACAACTACCACTAAAGACAACAACAACAACAACAATAATGGAACTGTGGGGCCCACAAAATGGTATTTCGTCAACGTTCTCGGAATTGAACCAAACTTGGGTCACATGGCCAGCGTAATGCTACGAATCCAATGGCGTATATTTTGTTACAAAATGACAAGCACACACGAAATTATGACGAGTGTCAAAACAGGTCGATACAAAAAATTTTGACGGATACGCGTTGATTCCGGTATGCACGCACAACCAAATCAACTTCCACAAAATTATATACGTCTGTCTTGATGATACGCACCTTTTGGTACAATTTTCACACGACAAAGTCGCCTCATTTAGCGAGATACACCCTATTTCGAGAAAAATTGGGTTCAGAAAACTAAGCTTTTGGTCAAATTCAACAGCGAATAAATCACAGCATACAACGAATTAAAATAAACTAATTAAAGATATTAAAACTCGATTATGTTGTCTAAATTATTGTTTAAGTGGAATTTAAAAATATTAACTAGGATAGAAGAAAATTAGACATGAACATGGGTGATTGGGATAATTTTTGAACTATAAAATTGGTCATTTTTTCTGTTTTGTATCACAAATTGCGATCGACACAGGACACGATAGGCCAAACTAATTATACAAAGTTTAAGAGGGTCATGTGGTCTTTGCATATGATTCGACATATCATAAATTGATCTACTATACAGGGAGATACATGGGCTAGAAGATGGGTACCTCGCTGTGTGCTGTGATCGGGATGTCGGAGCGGCTACTTTGCGGCGGTGTACGACGATGGTCCGGCGGTCATCAGCAGCTGTGGTTGGTCGGGGTGGAAGAGGAGTTGATGGTGGAGGTTGTAGGCTAGGCTAGGAGTTTTATAGGGTAACAGAGAGGGAGTTACGGGGAGACAAAGATGAGGGGTTGGCAATTTCGGAGAGAAAGTGAGGGGGTGCGGGGAAGCTGGGGGGTTACTGTTACTGAATGGGTTGGGGTTTCGGGTCGGGTCCCCGGTTGGTGGGTTGCGGGTATGGGTTTGGGATCCGGGTTCGGTTAGTTGGTTAGGTTTGGTTCGGTTTGGTTCGGTTTAGGTTGGTTTAATATAAATCAATGTAATTAGTTATCTAAAAATAGTTTTAGATCCCAATAAATTCCAAAAAAATTACACAATACTCTATTATTAATTATACACCCAAAAATGTATTTTTTGTACTATTTTAATAATTAATTTAATACACAAAAATATAAATACATGAATGAATATTTATTATAATTAGCTAAAAATTATAGAAAATCTCCCAAAATCTCAAGAATTTATATTTCCAATAATTAAAATTCTAAAATTAAATTCTAAAATCTGGGTGTTTACAAGGACACAGTTCTTAGACCAAACAAAAGGCATCCCTCGTCCCAGTACATTTTAAACTCCTTATCGTAATAATATGTAGAAGCCCTGAAGGATAACATTGGAAGTGGCTGTTACCGCAACTTCCGTGGAAGGCTTCAAGGGAGCTGAAGCCGAAGGGATTATAGGCAATTCGACAATCTGGGTAGCCTGTGAAGCCGAGGGTACAAAACTTGACAATGGTGGAACCATAGTTGTCGGACGACGAGTTACTTTTGCGGCGACCAAACTCTGTCCCGTCAAAAGTAGTTTCTGGACGCCAAGCAAACTGGCAAGCTTGGCCTTCATACTGGTAAGACCAGGAATAAATCCCTCGGGAAGACTGCTACCCCCAGGAACCGAGGGCGCTGCAACTTCATAACGCCTAACATCATCCCGAGGATATGACGAAGTGGTCGCTTTACCAAGTAGACCCACGACGGTAGAGACTTCCCCTACACTAGCCTCAACAGAAGTCACCGTCGAGTGTTCTCCAACCGCAGAAGAGTGAGAGAATGGCTCAGCCTTCCCGCGAGATCCTTCTCCTTCCCTCACGTCTTCCTCGACAACCAACACTCCGGGGAGATCGACATCAGAAGCAGGTCCCGTGTCTGTCGAAGGTCCCTCAAGAGGTTCTCCAACCACATGAGAAGATTTGATTGACCTAGGACTTACCCTGATGAGCCCTGGTTCAGCCTTCTCCTCCATACTCTCTTCCGTCGCTACGTTAAATATATTTATCGGTGAGGAAGGGCCTGTCGAATCAAAGTAATCAGTGATTAACTTTACCCAAATGACAAAGAATTGAAGCCGAAAAACCTCCTCACTTGAGAAAAGATGAAACAATATACCTAGGTGAAGTATCGGAGTTGGCATTTCCGTCGGAGAAGAAAAGGTTGTCCCTATAGCGCCCACATCTCCAACCAAGGGGACGACCAAGGAAGCGTCCATTTCCTCATCGAACCTTCCTACTGTCTCAATGCTAGGCTCACCAACTTACAGTTCGCAGGAAGATGAAGTCTCCTCCTCCCGATAAGAAATCCCTGTTGTAGTGGCCCGTGGAGCAAGTGTCCTCACCCCAGCTTCCGGTCTCTGCATAAACTAAGATAAACTAGGATGAAGAGGGTCATAAAAAGGGGATATAGCAATAAAGCTAAAAGGACGTAGGAATACCGCGTCAGCATCAAGAATGGGATCTGGTTGGCGAATCACCAATACAAAGGGTCCTACCTCCTCATTTTCCTTGCCTCCTACGGCATGCGTAGGGTCCTTGGTAGCAACCCTCTTCCAATAACTCGACCTCATGGCCGCAGATGGTTCTTGTCTTCTCTTCATGGATGGAGCGCTCCGTATCAGAGAGGTCATGCTCTTTATTGGAGATTCCACCAGAGGCGATGGGTCGTTAAAAGTATTCTCTTTCCCCGTCGTTGAGTCGGGATCAGTAAGAAATAATATAGCCTTCCCCTTGCCTTTCCTCCGACCTTTATTGGACCTACCACTCCGGGACTTCAGCTTAGCACCCACGATGAAGCTAGTATCATGATCAAAGTCGAATGGTGATGCATTCACGGCTACATGAAAGTTAGCCACTGCATGAATAATATGTGACAAAACCTTAGCGTCCGGAAGAGTGAATCGGACATGGGTATTGGTAACAGAATAATAATCCTAGGCTCGAGCCCCATCAAGAAGGCTACCTTCAAAACCAAGACATGGGCTGGGATTGCTTAACATAAGTTGGTTGTGCCCTAACTGGCGAGCAAACCTGCTCAGCAGATAAGGCTCCAAGAAGACAAGTTTCTGATTTTGGTACACTAAATGCGAAGATCGTTTGGAGAGTAACCAGCTGAAAAGCCTCGAAGATAAGAACTAATGGTCAGCACCTCCATTATAATGAACTCTATTCACCTCATCCTCGGTGAATTTTTGGACCGAGACAAAAAAAGAATAATTCGTCATATGGGCGAGTGCTTGCCGACACGCAGGAACCGTAGTATGAGCCCAAGGCATCCACCATATCAACGAATGAAGGCGTCAGCTTTCGTCGTCATCCCTTCTAGGCCAGGACTCATTAGAGATGGGTAGTGCATTAGCAACCATCCCATTAAATAAGGATAAGGCATCTCGACCCGGTTAAAATCCCCAGGACCATCATGGGCCAACACCTTGTTGGTAAAAGCACGAAGTCCACGATGGATGTTGCAGACGACTACTGGGAGTAAGACGAGGCAGCGACCATAATCCAACTTCAGAACATGGAGGATGAGGTTGCGGCTAACCCTCTCAATAGACCCAGAACCTCCCGGGACTACACAATTTCATAGCCATACCATCAGGAATCCAACCAGCACGGCTTTGTCCAACAATGGCTGGGTATATTGATAAAAATAGCTGAAGGTATCGCCAGAGCTACCAAATCCCTCACTCGCTGTAGTCGTTCTCTTAGTGCTACGCGCCAGATCACGGATGACCATGTAAGACCGGGGTGTTCAAACGGTGACCTGGCCCAAAGCTGAAATTTTAAAAAGATGATGGATCCAAGCGGTGGTATGGGGTAACGTCCCCTCCGTGCTTTTATCCCTCTTCTTCGAGGTCCGCTGACAGGTGTTATGGTGACACAAGAACTCCAGGTATACTGCAAGGAATCTAGGGTGTTGTTCCTCGAACTTCTCGTTATTAGGAGTATACTTTTCATACGACTCCTCGCCCAAGGGCAACCGCAAAATATCTTAGATCTCGTGAAGGGCGAGTCTCATCTCCCCGCCAAGGGTAAAGAAGGTCCTAGTGTGACAGTTGTGCATTTTGGTCAAGGCCACAAATAATATTGGATTCTTCTCCAGGCCATAACAAGAACCCCTTATGGCATAATAGAGATTGGCCTCCTTTAAAAACTGTTCATAGTTCTCCAGTACCCACATGGTCAAAATGATCCAAGAAGGTGAATAATGCACCTAGCCTTATTCGCCATTAAAATTGATTACTTTAATAACAAATAGAAGAAAGTACAGAGAGGTCATAGACAGACAATCTAAATACAAATTTTTGATTCTGGGATGACGATGGACAAAGAGCGCTATGACGGCTCCTTTACTCCATTGACGATCCGACGCATGAGTGAGGGGTTCTCTCTTCTCTTCTTTCTCTTGATCTTGGGTGCACATACGCAGCTCTCTGGGAGGGTATGATCTCTCTCTGAAGCAGAAAAAAAAAGTCGACCTTTAGGACGTCCAAGTTGCTCCTATTTATAGTTATCAGGTTGATGGGTTATAGGTGCCACATATGCCTCTGTTTGGTAGCCACAGGGGGCTTGTCATGACCCCCACCCAGTGAAGGAGCACGAATATGTAGGTACGTCCAGCCTACCCCGTATCATCGACGGTAAAATGCTGTCTAGGTCATCACTAACTAGCTAGCATCTCATACAATATATAATCTGTCAATACTATCTGAACTCCAAGAAGGAGGACAATATGATAATAATGGTATGATAAATACTCAATCACAAATCTAAAGCATGATAAGATATCAAAGAAGTCTAACATAACTATGAAGTCTAAACATCAACAACATCCAATAATGACAATAATAACCAAGTCTCAAATATAAGTCGAAAATAAATTCGGTACCAATGCTAATGAAAACTAATTACGATAACTAGTGATTCCGACTTGAACTCCCAACAATCACTCCTGAGTGTCAGGGCCCACGGTTGTTATCCTCTCATGTGGTCCGTAGTATGTGTGACACCAGTCCTCTAAGTCGTCGACTAAAAAAATATATTCAATCAGGATGGAACGAGTACAACCCAATAACAGTTCCAATTAATTGACGAAGACTATAAAACAGTAAAATAGAGGATGCTATACACAATGAGAAAAACAATAACTGATGCAATAATAATAGTAAAGAGAGACAGACAATATAAGCAATAGGGTATAGCCAGTGCATATATGAAATGAAAGAGAAAAGAACTATAATATCAGGTACAAAAAAATATAATCTATGAACTGAATATGAAGAACTACAACTATACTAGGTATTTTAAAAAACTAAATAGATATGTGATCGGCTTGGAATATTCAATAATTTACCCTAAGGGAAAACTAGCTCAACCATACGTGAAGTGTATGATTAGCTAGTAGTTGATGATTTACACTACTTGCCAATAGTTCTTGATTAGATATCTAACTAGTAATTCTTCCATCCTGACTGATACGATGGATCCAACCATGACATGTTACTAGCCAATATATCCAATATTAACCAATATTATCCAATGTTATCCAATACCAAACGGAGTAGTATTCGATACCATTACGATGAGTTAAGGTAACATCTCATGACTGAAGATCCAATGTCAATACCAATTCGTGTACCATAGTGTCGAGAATCAGATGTAATATTTTAAATACTTGAAATATAGTAATTATTAAATAATAAAAACTATCAGAGAATGTACTCGTATATGGTCCAGAGCAATAAATATCAAACTGTGTCTTTATCGGTGCCTCAGAGACCTAAATATGAAATTCTATGTCATAATAATATTTTGGAATCAAAATATACATAGCTAGGTTGAAACTAGATTTCTAGGTCAATTCTTAATTTCTAAGAATGCTAAGTATCATACTATATGTAAACTCCCTCGACCAGATTTCAGCTTAGATAGAGAAATTATGATCATTTTAACAAATTAGGATTAATTACATCTTTTTTTTAAATTATTATGTAATATATTATATTGCTTAGTGCACCTTACCATTACCTCGATATTTAGAGCATTACACTGACTGTTACCCTCAAACAAAGTTCACATACTTCTCCTAGACATGACAGTCTACTATTCTAAACTTTGTAAAACTCACAAATATCCTGTCTTGAGCCTCGTTTTAGTCGCACAAATATTATTACAAACGTCCGTGCTAAAATTCAATTAATTTCCAAACCTGTACCCTTGTCCGTTCCAATCGAAATTAGAGACCCAACTGGAACCCGTTTTGTCCAAACCAAATTACGTTATTGTTCTATTTTAAGTATATTATGTCTATTATACTTGCACTTCACTAAATTCTAATCCTGTATATTTTTAATTAATTAGAAAATACCGTGCGCATTAATTTCTAAATAAATTAATACGGTGACCAGCATCACCCAAAACTAGACCCAGCTCTTACCCAAACTCACCCTCACACCCTCAAGACCCTTACTAAACACCACCCCTCATTTTTGTATATTACATCACCCTCAGGAATGAGGTATTCTTCTCAAACAATTTGGTAATTATGCAATTTCCCAATTTATTAGGGCTCTTGTGCAAATTATAAAATTTTAGGGTTTTATTTGCAAAACTGTAAAGGTGAGGTGTCCACCTCCCATTGGAGGGGACACATGGATGATTCTCTACCCTCCATTCCAAATTAGGTTTAAGTACAATGCATTTCCATGTATTTATGTGGTCTACCAATCCTAAAGTGTGTTCACACACACAATTCCTAAAAAACCCTAACCATTTAAACCCTATAAAACCCCCCCTCTCACCCGACTCCTCCCTCACACTCACTATAGACCACCCCCACCTCCGACCACTTCCCCCTTGCCTCGTCATCCCCCGGCCTCCCCTCCGGCCACCGCACCACCGCCATAGCCGCCGCCACCCACCGCCAACATCACCCACACCACCATCACCAACATCTTCACCATCACCCCCCCCCGCACCCCAGACTCCCCCTCACTCTCCCACCGCCACCACAGGCCACCACCACCATCACTACCACCTCAGCCATCAAATCCGCCACCGAACCACCGCCACCACCCCCCCCCCCCTCGCCGCCGAAACCACCGCCACCACTCCCCACAGCCCCCGACTCCCACTCACCAACGACAGCACCACCACCCCCCGACTCTCCCTAACCCTCACCACCGCCACCACAGACCACCACCACCACCACTACCCCTACCGCCATCACCTCCCTGCCACCCTGAGCCGCCGCCACCGCCACCCCAGCCGTCGTTGCAGCCGCCGTAGCTGCTACTGCTACTGCTGCTGCGGCGGCTGACCTCCGCCACCCCTCCGCCGGCGACGACGACCCGGACACTGCCCCCCTCTGACACGTAAGGTATACCCCCCCCTATATATATATATATATATATATATATATATATATATATATATATATATATATATATATATATATATATATATATATATATATATGTATATATTATGTATTTATAGAATATGTATATGTATATACTATTATATGTATATATATAAGTATTTTATATTTTATATATATATATATATATATATATATATATATATATATATATATATATATATATATATATATATATATATATATATATATATAGTATATATGTATATATGTATATATATATGTATATATAATATGTAATATATAATATATATATATATATATTATTTATATTATTATGTATATATATACTAGTATATATTATATATATATATAATATATATATATTATATTATCATATATTATTATTATTATACTAATATAATATATACATATATGTATATGATCATATTTATATATATATATATTGTATATATTAATTACTATATATATATATATATATATATATATATATATATATATATATATATATATATATATATATATATATATATATATATATATATATATATATATATATATATATATGTATTGTATATATTAATTATTATATATATATATATATATATATATATATATATATATATATATATATATATATATATATATATATATATATATATATATATATATATATATATATATATATATATATATATATATATTTATATGTATAGATTTATATTATATATATATACCTTATATATATTTAAGTACATATATATGTATTATATATATTTATGTATATATGATATGAATACTATTATATATATATTATGTACATATATATTTATAATATGTATATATAATATATTTATATGTATATACCTATATTATGTATATATATAAATATACCTTATATATATTTAAATATATATATGTATTATATATATATATATATTTATTATTATGTATTATATAATATATTTATGTATATATACATATTTATACTATGTATATATACACTATATTTATATGTATATATTTATATTATGTATATACTTTAATATATATTTTAAGTATGTATAATATATATGTATTATATATATATGTATTATATATATATTTAATTATGTATTATTTGTATATATGTATATTATATATTATATATTATATATTATATATTATATGTATATATATATATATATATATATATATATATATATATATATATATATATATATATATATATATATATATATATATATTATGTATTTAAGTATGTTTATATTTATTTTATATATATTATCTTTTTAATATTTATTAAGCACAAGTATATATATATATATATATAAATAAAATATTAAAATATGGGTACATAAATATTATATATGTATTTTATGTTTATATATATATAATTACTATATGTACAAGTATATAAGTACGCATTTATTAAATTATAAATTCACGAACTCATATACGTCTTAAACAGAGTTCACCTACGATGCAGTTAGTGATCCCAGGTCACAGGACCATTCAGACGCAACTGCGAGAACAGATTTTTGGCACTCACAACTTGAGGACGTAGGCAAGTATACCTTGCCAAATTTTTACTGTTTAAATTATAAATTATTGTATGTTATCTTGTTGCAATTACATATAACTGTGTGCGTCCGAGATTGAGTCGGGTGCCATCGACGAATACATCGATATATAGTATAACTGACTTAGAATCTAACAGACTCACCTACAGTTGCGAGGGTATTCTTATATCCTCCTAGACCCTGACACTTATACACGCAATACGATTATAATTCATATTGGGATACGAGTTTGCGTACTCGATTAGCTACCGGTGCGTGTGACGTACATCATGGTTTAGCACGTAATCATGACTATTTAGAATAGCTATGACTTGCCATATAGCCACGTGCTATGCACGTCGTATATTCGACTTGTGTATCCGCATTGGGAGAAAAAGACAACTAGTAGGCATATGGGGTACACACATTGGACTCTGTAGTATCCAGAGGAGCCACGGATCCAATGACTTTCTTTATTCAGATACCGCGTTCTTCGGAGCGATACAAACGTATATATATTTGCAGATACCTCATTCTTCGGAATGATGAACGTTACATGATCAGATACCATGCTCTTCGGAGAATGGACGTTATGCCTACGCCTATCCATGCGTACCAAGGTTGTCTTCACATTGTATTCACTTAGATGGTTAGCACACCCTTTATTTATTTTATTCAGTATTTATATATATGGCATGATTTTATGTATCTTGTTACGTCCCACTGAGGACCTGGTTTCCTTCCAGATCTAGACGAGGCGTACTATCCCACGGTGTACGGACCCAGACAGGAGACGAGGTACGCATCTGAGGAGGAGCTAGAAGTGCTGCCATCAGAGTCTCCCTGATCTTTAGTAGACTCATCATCTAGAGCTGGAGCCTCTTACCTATATAGACGATGCTCTAGTCTTATTATATTTTAGCACTTTTATTTCATCTTTTATAGTGGGTTTGTTTCCACCAGACATATCTGATTTGTACTATGATATTTAAGACTCAGCACTTATATTCCAGCACTTATTTCAGTATTCCTTATTATTTTATGGATGAGATTAGACATTACCTGTTATCTTCTAGTATTAAACCTGTTAGTATTTTAGGGCAGCGTAGCATGTCTCATTGGGTCCATTAAATTGGATAATCCCTTAGAGACGTGTCAGGTGGCCAATGCCACGTGGCCTGGTCCCGCATATTTTGGGATTGGGGCGTGATATGGTTTTAGTGGTGGCCCATGCAGGTCCAGTTAATCGCTAGTGGTATGATAACATGCCCAGCGAGGTATGATAACATGCCCAGCGAGGTATGATAACATGCCCAGCGAGCCTGCAATAGGATAGGAATTACTAGGTCTCATCCACTCTGACTTCATTCTTGAAACTTTTTTATAAATGCATCCTGCTTAATTTTTTTTCCTTTGTGCTTTTCTAAAATATTCTATTTTCTTCAGAAATATGGACGTACCCAGTGGACACACGACTGATGGGGTTGACCAAGCAACAGATCCCTCGTAAGATGTCAATAGGACCCCGGCTACCCCGAGAGACCAGTCCCCGAGACGGACACTGGTTTATCCAACGACCCCGTACCTCCATCAGGGTTCTACCCAGGAAGCTACACCAGCCCAGCAAGAAGGACAGACCTCCCAGGCACCGACACCACAGGCGGATACACCTTTGCCTCCACCTCCACCCCTTCCAGCCCTGATGCCACAACTAGAGGGACAGCCACAAATATTCCAATTCTTCCAAGCCATGATGCAGGCACAATGGCATCAGACTGAAACCTTGAGGCAAAGCTTGATGACAGCTCTGGAGAGGATATCTGCTCCAGCACCATCACCTGTCCAACCAGCTGGTACTGTCCGAGGTTTTTGCCAGATGGGCCCGGGAACCTTTTCGGGCAGCAAAACTCCGGAGGAGATCTCAGATTGGGTCTCCAACACGGAGATGCTGCTGGAAGGTTCATAGCTTCACCCAGACCTTTGGATGACCGCGGTAAGGGACCAACTCAAAGGCAACGCCCATCACTGGTAGGACTCCATAGAATGCGGCGTTTTGATACTTCAATGCAAAGTATTTCCCGGCCATGGTCAGAAATGCTCTATACTCCCAGTTCCTGTACCTGGAACAAGAAAATATGATCGTAGATGCCTATCACGCAGAATTCAGCCGACTTAGTCGATTTGGTGCCGTTCTGATACCTAATGAGCTGGAGAAGGCCAGGAGGTTCCATCACGGCCTTACCTTCGAGCTACAGAGGTATACCACTACGCAGTCGAGGATCTCCTATGAGGAGGTTCTTTCAGAGGCAAGGATACAGGAAGCCATTGGCCGAGGAGCAAGGTGCTCTAACACAACCATACCGGCCAGAAACTAGCCCAGAGCAGGAGGACCAATCCGTCGTCCGGGAATGCAGATACAACAAAAGACGGTGCCATATCAGCACAAGGAGATTCCGACTTGTTACCATTGTGGCAAGAAGGGACATTATGTCAGAGACTGTCGGAAGAAGCTTGGACTATGCATGATATATGGAGCAAATCAATACATGGCCAGAGACTGCCCACAACGCAGAGAGGCAGCATCCCAGACCGGGCAAAGGCCAGCAGCACCAGCCCAGAGGATGCTACCCTCAACTGGAGGTCGGCGACCCCCAGCATCTGGAGGATTTTAGAGGGGACCACCCTTGGCCACACAGGAGGCTCAGTTCAACCAATCCAGACAGCAGACCGGAGGACAAAGGCATGGGCAGGCCTTTGCACTAGCAGCAGTTACGAAAGAACCAGAAGGAGAAACTATCACAGGTACCATTTTAGTTATATTATTACCTGTAACTGTATTATTTGATTCTGGCACCACACTATCTTTCATATCTAGTAGTTTCATAGCCATGCATAAAATATCTACTTCCCCATTGCCTAAGAACTGGAAGATTCTTACCGGAGGAGGCATCGTACCGGTTATTAGCACTATTAGAATATGCTCAGTAGTCGTGTGTAGTAGAGAGATGATAGCGCGATTCTTGGTGCTTCTGATGCCAAACTTCGACGTTGTCTTAGGCATGGACTGGTTAAGCCAGTACAATGCTATACTAGACTACCGGAGGGGTAGCATCATTTTTAGACCACCAGGTCACCCGGAGTTCAAGTACATGCGGGACACCATTGAGCAAGGAGTAGGTCAGCCATCTGGAGCTTACATGGCTATGGAGACCGCACCTCCAGCAATTGTTACAGAATTCGAGGATGTATTTCCGAAAGAGTTGTCAGGCCTACCGCCTGATAGAGAGGTAGAGTTCACCATTGAGTTAGTCCCCGGAGCTGCACCAGTATCTTCAAATGTATACAGGTTGGCGAAGAAGGAGCTAGACGAGCTGAAGCTACAACTAGAAGAATTATAGATCAAGGGATTTGTTCATCCTAGTGCATCACCCTAGGGAGCACCAGTGTTGTTTGTACCCAAGAAGGATGGAACATTCCGTATGTGCATTGATTACAGAGCCCTTAATGCTTTGACAATCAAAAACAAGTACCCCCTGCCGTAAATTGATGATCTGTTCGACCAACTGACAGGAGCGGTGGTGTTCTCAAAGATAGATTTGAGATCAGGTTATCATCAGGTAAAAGTACGGAGAGAAGACACTCCAAAGACAGTATTCAGGACTCGTTATGGTCACTACGAGTTTTTGGTGATGCCTTTTGGACTGACAAATGCACCTGCCATATTTATAAACCTGATAAACCGAGTCTTCCACCAGTATCTGGACCAGTTCGTGGTAGTCTTTATCGATGATATCTTGGTGTATTCAAAGAGCCATGAGGAGCATAGAGAATACTTGAGACTGGTGTTAGAGACGCTAAGGCATGAGAATCTTTATGCAAAGCTAAGCAAGTGCGAGTTTTTCCTAGATCGTGTCGCTTTCCTTGGGCACGTTATCACAGGAGATGGCATTTTGGTAGAACCAGCAAAGATTTTGTCAGTAGAGACATGGCCGACCCCTACCAACGTCTCAGAGGTGAGAAGTTTTCTAGGACTTGCCAGATATTACCGGAGGTTCGTAGAGAACTTTGCAAGGATCGCAGAGCCGATGACCCGTTTGACCCGCAAGGAACAGGAGTTCATCTGGTCAGAGGAGTGTCAGATAGCATTCGATGAGCTAAAAAAGCGTCTGACTACGGCTCCCATCTTGACCATACCTTCTGGATCCGGAGAATTCATAATATATAGCGATGTATCTGGAAAAGGATTAGGTTGTATCTTGATGCAACATGGGAAGGTTATAGCCTATGCCTCTAGGCAACTGAGGACCCATGAGAAGAACTACCCCACTCACGACCTGGAGCTTGCCACAGTCATCCTTGCCTTGAAGCTTTGGAGACACTATCTATACGGAGAACGAGTGGAGATATTCACTGATCACAAGAGCCTGAAGTACGTCTACACTCAGAAGGACCTGAACCTGAGACAAAGACGCTGGCTCAAGGTGATGACAGACTTCGAGATCGATCTGCAGTACCATCAAGGAAAGGCCAATGTAGTAGCTGACGCTCTAAGCAGGAGACCCATGGCATTCTTTCTGATCACCCAACCAGATCTATTGAGAGATCTAGAGTTGTTGGGTATAAAGGTCATTATGTCAGGAGTTGACGGCCAATTGTCAAATTACCAGTTGCAATCAACATTAGTCGAGAGAATCAAGGCTGCCCTGCCAACAGATGCCAGGTTCCAGAGACTTCGACAAAGGACCAAAGCTGGAATATAGACATGATTGCACATATACGAAGATGGGACTTTAAGATGTGGAGATGGTCTTTATGTCCCGAATGGAGAACTTTGTGAAGAACTGATGTCAGAGGCTCATAGCTCAACATACTCTATCCATCTAGGTGGCACAAAGATGTACAGAGATCTGAGGCAATACTATTGGTGGCATGAAATAAAGAGGGAGATAGCCCACTTTATAGCAAAATGCCTGGTGTGTCAGCAAGTCAAGGCTGAACATCAGAGGTCCGCAGGTCTACTCCAACCACTCCCAATACCTGAGTGGAAATGGGAGCACATTACTATGGACTTCATTACGGGGTTTCCAAGGAGTCCTAGTGGTCGTAATGCCGTATGGGTGATCGTAGATTGACTCACCAAGGCTGCCCACTTTTTACCCTTCAGAGTTGGGCAATCTACAGAAGTTTTAGCTGTCGTACCCCGATCCCGTAGGGATCGATCGTCCTCGCTTGGTCCCTACGGAACCGTTCGTCCTCGCTTGGGCGCGATGCCGTGCAAGCCTAAGTTGCGCTTGCACTAGGCAACGTACCTGCACAAGACACAAGTTAAACAAAAATATACATATATAGCCACAGAGTAAATACAGAGAACCAAAGTTGAACACATTTGATAGGCACACAAAATACTTTCCATTTTATTGAATACTGAAGATTTGGATTACAAAGTGCTTGCTTGGCTGAGTTACAAAATATGCCTTAGAAGGCTTACAACTCTTTTTATATTCCCAAAATTAGCCACAACGTCCATTACATTACGTCCTTGTAGTAGGACCAAAATAGCAAAATATCTAGCAGAAGAGGAGTAGCCCACTGGAGAGGAAAGCAACGGAGGAAGCAGCATGAACATAGTCCTAAGGAAGGGTACGCACACGCTGATTCAGATTCAAGATGCTTGCCAAACTCTCGCTTCCAGTACCTAGATATTTTCCCACAAACGTGGGTCAATACTACCACATGTACTAGTGAGCGACCGTGGCCAAACTCACCTTAGAAATCCACACTAAGTAAGCATATGAAGCTAGCATTATTAGATGATCTTTCTTGTTGTCTAGTATCTTTTTAACAATTCATGTAAGAAAATATAGACGATGTATAGCATATGCATATGATAATTCTTACCCACAGCCGAGCGGTTATCCCTGCAGCAGACACACAAGTTAGCCACAATTTGCATATGAATAACTTATGAATCAATATAGGCATCAAGTGTTAGGTATGCAAGAAGGTAAACCTAGCATGCTTCCTAACTATGTGATGGTCCATGGGTAGCCCATGATTAGCAGCGGTCGCCCAAGGTTCAGCTCTTCACTGACATGCGCGGGTGTCGGCAGCTGTGACCCAAGGTTCAGCTTTTCGCCAACACACCCGAGTGCAAGCAGCTGTGACAACATGGGTTCCGCACAACACTAATCGACATATCGCCCCACTAGACCCCCTTACGAGCCGTATACCTCAGGGCGATCCAAAAATCTCTTTCGGACCGAGCGATTCCCAGTGCCCCAGGAACCGTTCGAGAGACGAGACCTTGTGCACAAGTTGTCCGAGACCAATGCATGACATGAAACATCTAACAGATATAACACTATAATGCACAGTTCAAAGAAACGAATACACAATTTCTATCTCTTATTCTTTTCCCATATAACACATTCGAAACATAGGGACTTGCCATAAATTGGGTCGTGCAGCATAGGGACTAAGAACATGCAACAATATTGATAGCAAAAGCATAATTCTAATACTTTAAGCATGCAGTTCATTTTTTTAGCTTATCTTTTTAGTGAGGCAACATTAGTGAACTAGAGATTCTTTTCATTAGGCATGCAGACTAAACGATTCATCGAAGGGCCTAAGCCACTCACCGAATGAATCGAACGAGAGGATGGGGAAGCCTTAAGCAACGTTCACTCTTTGGTTATGCGTCCTGAAAATACAACAATACTTGATTAGCATACTTCGATCTCTTTCCCTTACGATTCAGAAAGAACGCGCAAGCGAGAAGGCGAAATCATGAAAACCAAGTCATCGAAAGCAACTCAAAATACAAAGCAACACAAAACCAAGAAGCAAGGCAACCAACAAAACTATTGGACTTATTTCAATAGAAGCCGTTCGATTAATTCGAAGGGTACATTGCACTTCGTCCGTGTTGATTTGGCAGTAAGGTTTCCCCGAGACTCGATTCTCAACCGAGTCGAAGCAGCTTAGCGTTCCATAAGTAACCGTTCGGAGCAGGACGTTACATACTACCCCACTGAGAAAAAGTTTCGTCCACGAAACTTAAGAGATCAAGGAGGCAAAGATCAAGCATTAAGAGTTTAAAGGAAACAGACTCACCAACATCGTGTCCACTCTCGTCACGCTCTATATTCAACTGGTAAACTCTCGGCCTCCTTATCTGATCAGTTGGTTCCACAGCGGGACCCGGAGGGGTATAAGTCTCAGTGCCATCTGCTGCCAAGGCCTTAAGGGTTGGACAATCACAGATCATATGATCTAACTTTCCACACTTAAAGCATCCCTTTGTAATGTGACGACATGTCTCTCTGGTGTAACCCTGACGGCCACAGAAGCTGCACACTTTTCTGCGGTTCTCACCTGCGTCGGCCTGTTTCTCTACATCGGCCTTTTTCTCACCATTGTGGTATCATTTAGCAGGAGGGTTCCGAGGAGCCGGTGCCTTTTCTGGAGCACTTTGTGGTGTAAACTGCTCATTCTGCACCGCTGCCTCAAATGCTTGGATGTACGTTTTGCACTCCCGGTTCATAACATCTTTTCTCAGATTATCGTTTAAGCCTTTTATGAACCGATGTGTGCGGGCTCCCTCATCAGGAATCATCGAGCTAGCGAACTTAGCAAGTTTGGAAAATTCTGACTCATAATCTTCGATGGACATGTTCCCTTGCTTAAGTTCAGTAAACTCGTCTTCTTTTCTCTGTCTAATGGCTGGCAGAAGATAATGTGCAAGGAATACTTTCTTGAACATTCTCTAAGTGATCTTACCATCCTGATGCTTGGTGGCTAGATCTGCTTTCTTTACCTCCCACCAGTCATGTGCACATAATCGCAGCTGCATATCTGCACACGCCACCCTCTTGTTCGCAGGTATTGACGCAAAGCTAAACAAGCTCTCCATCTTTGTGATCCAGTCTATCACCTTATCCGGCATGGTCCTGCCTTCAAACTCTGAAGGGTTCAACTTCAGGAACTCAGCACCTTTGAAGGTAGACTTCCCAGCCGCACGACGAGGCCCGTTAGTTTCTACCAATCCTGCTTCTTGAGGCATGGTCGGGGCAGTCATAGGTGTTGCATCGGTTCCTGATGCACCACTGTGTGCTACTAGTATTGTCATAATCTGAGTCAGAGACTCAAGCTGCTGCTGTTGTGCTAAGGCTCTAGCATCAGCTCGTTGCTGCTGAGCCTCAACTCGTTCTTATTGTGCAGCATGTCGATCATTCTGATTCTGAAACATTGCAATCAGCCTATCAATTTGATCATCGCTCACGCTCGTTGCGCGCGATGTCTCAGGATTACTAGCACCTATTTTTGTCATCCTTTGCTGCAAAAGAGAGTAGCTTGCATTAGTCTCATAACGTATTATGGACTTATTGTATGGGACGTTGGGTTTTTCATACTCTTAGGGACCTTTCATACTCTCGATTTACTTCTTATAGATTCAAAATCAATTTTCAAAATTCGGGACTTTTGAAATTGTTTGAAAATTTATATCATTTTCGAAAATGATGTTTGAAGAGGCCAAGGACGTAAAGCCATGCTCTGATACCATCTGTCTAGCCCCGATCCCGTAGGGGCCGATCATCCTCGCTTGGTCCCTACGGAACCGCTCGTCCTCGCTTGGGCCCGATGCCGTGCAAGCCTAAGTTGCGCTTGCACCAGGCAACGTACCTGCACAAGACACAAGTTAAACGAAAATATACATATATAGCCACAGAGTAAATGCAGAGAACCAAAGTTGAACATATTTGATAGGCACACAAAATACTTTCCATTTTATTGAATACTGAATATTTGGATTACAAAGTGTTTGCTTGGCTGAGTTACAAAATATGCCTTAGAAGGCTTACAACTCTTTTTACATTCCCAAAACTAGCCACAACACCCATTACATTACGTCCTTGTAGTAGGACCAAAATAGCAAAATATCTAGCAGAAGAGGAGTAGTCCACTGGAGAGGAAAGCAACGGAGAAAGAAGCACGAACACAGTCCTAAGGAAGGGTGCACACACGCTGATTCAGATTCAAGATGCTTGCCAAACTCTCGCTTCCATTACCTGAATATTTGCCCACAAATGTAGGTTAGTACTACCACATGTACTGGTGAGCGACCGTGGCCAAACTCACCTTAGAAATCCACACTAAGTAAGCATATAAAGCTAGCATTATTAGGTGATCTTTTTTGTTGTCTAGTTTCTTTTTAACAATTCATGTAAGAAAATATAGATGATGTATAGCATATGCATATGATAATTCTTATCCACAGCCGAGCGGTTATCCCTGCAGCAGACACACAAGTTAGCCACAATTTGCATATGAATAACTTATGAATCAATATAGGCATCAAGTGTTAGGTATGCAAGAAGGTAAACCTAGCATACTTCCTAACTATGTGATGGTCCATGGGTAGCCCATGATTAGCAGCGGTCACCCAAGGTTCAGCTCTTCACTGACACACGCGGGTGTCGGCAGCTGTGACCCAAGGTTCAGCTCTTCGCCAACACACCCGAGTGCAAGCAGTTGTGACAACATGGGTTCCGCACAACACTAATCGACATATCGCCCCACTAGACCCCCTTACGAGCCGTATACCTCAGGGCGATCCAAAAATCTCTTTCGGACCGAGCGATTCCCAGTGCCCCAGGAACCGTTCAAGAGACGAGACCTTGTGCACAAGTTGTCCGAGACCAATGCATGACATGAAACATCTAACAGATATAACACTATAATGCACAGTTGAAAGAAACGAACACACAATTTCCATCTCTTATTCTTTTCCCACATAACACATTCGAAACATAGGGACTTGCCATAAATTGGGTCGTGCAGCATAGGGACTAAGAACATGCAACAATATTGATAGTAAAAGCATAATTCTAATACTTTAAGCATGCAGTTCATTTTTTTAGCTTATCTTTTTAGTGAGGCAATATTAGTGAACTAGAGATTCTTTTCATTAGGCATGCAGACTAAAGGATTCATCGAAGGGCCTAAGCCACTCACCGAATGAATCGAACGAGAGGATGGGAAAGCCTTAAGTGACATTCACTCTTTGGTTATGCGTCCTAAAAATGCAACAATACTTGATTAGCATACTTCGATCTCTTTCCCTTAGGATTCGGAAAGAACGCGCAAGCGAGAAGGCAAAATCATAAAAACCAAGTCATCGAAAGCAACTCAAAACACAAAGCAACACAAAACCAAGAAGCAAGGCAACCAACAAAACTCTTGGACTTATTTCAATAGAAGCCGTTCGCTTAATTCGAAGGGTTCATTGCACTTCGTCCGTGTTGATTTGGCGGTAAGGTTTCCCCGAGACTCGATTCTCAACCGCGTCGAAGCAGCTTAGTGTTCCATAAGTAACCGTTCGGAGCGGGGCATTACATTAGCAGACATGTATATGAGGAAGTTCGTACGACTGCAAGTAGTGCCAGTCAGTATAGTGTCTGACAGGGATACGAGATTTATATCTTACTTTTGGTGAAGTATGCAAGAGAGTCTTGGTACCCGCCTAAAGTTTAGCACCTCGTATCACCCGCAGACAAATGGACAGTCCGAGTGCACCATTCAGACCCTAGAAGATATGCTGAGGGCATGCATGCTTGATTTTAGTGGATCATGGGAAGACCATTTACACTTGGTGGAGTTTTCCTACAACAATAGCTATCAAGCGAGCATTCAGATGGCTCCCTATGAAGCATTGTATGCTAGGAAATATCGTTCCCCAGTATGTTGGAGCGATATAGGCGAAAGACAAATTCTGGGACCAGAATTGGTTGTTCGTACGGTAGAGAAGGTAAAAAAGATCCAAGGGCACCTGTGAGCAGCGTAGGACAGACAAAAGTACTAGGCAAACGTATATCGATGACCCCTAAAATTCCAAGTTGGAGAGCATATGTTTTTAAAGATCTCGCCTACCCGAGGGACTATCAGATTCGGAGGCCGAGGAAAACTGAATCCGAGGTACATCGGACCATTCGATGTATTGGAACGCATCGGAGAAGTTGCTTATAAACTAGCCTTACCCCAAACATTAGAAGGAGTGCATGACGTCTTCCATGTATCTCAACTGAGGAGGTAAATTCTAGATCCGAGTCATGTGCTTGACCACTCATAGATCACTGTCGGCCCGAGTTTGTCATACTAGAAGGAGCCTGTAGAGATCCTAGACAGAAGCGAGAAGGTGTTGCGAGGTCAGACTATCCTCCTAGTTCGTATTGGATGGAGGCATCATGCACCAGGCGAGTCGACCTGAGAATGAGAGGAGGATATTCGACAACGTTTCCCCCATCTATTCGAAGGCCTGGGTATGTCCTAATTTTTCAAATCAATCAATAGTTTTTACTATATGTCTGTTTTAATTTAGATGACAAAATGCTCTAAGGAGGGTAGATTGTAAACTCCCTCGACCAGATTTCAGCTTAGATAGAGAAATTAGGATTATTTTTAACAAATTAGGATTAATTACAGCTTTTTTTTAAATTATTATGTAATATATTATATTGCTTAGTGCACCTTACCATTACCTCGATATTTTGAGCATTACACTGACTGTTACCCTCAAACAAAGTTCACATACTTCTCCTAGACATGACAGTCTACTATTCTAAACTTTGTGAAACTCACAAATACCCTGTCTTGAGCCTCGTTTTAGTCGCACAAATATTGTTACAAACGTCCGTGCTAAAATTTAATTAATTTCCAAACTTGTACCCTTGTCCGTTCCAATCAAAATTAGAGACCAAACTGGAACCCGTTTTGTCCAAACTAAATTATGTTATTGTTCTATTTTAAGTATATTACGTCTATTATACTTGCACTTCACTAAATTCTGACCCTGTATATTTTTAATTAATTAGAAAACACCGTGCGCATTAATTTCTAAATAATTAATACGGAGACCAGCATCACCCAAAACTAGACCCAGCTCTTACCCAAACTCACCCTCACACCCTCAAGACCCTTACTAAACACCACCCCTCATTTTTGTACATTACATCACCCTCAGGAATGAGGTGTTCTTCTCAAATAATTTGGTAATTACCTAATTTCCTAATTTATTAGGGCTCTTGTGCAAATTATGAAATTTCAGGATTTTATATGCAAAATTGTATAGGTGAGGTGTCCACCTCCCATTGGAGGGGAAACATGGGTGATTCTCCACCCTCCATTCCAAATTAGGTCTAAGTATAATGCATTTCCATGCATTTATGTGGCCTACCAATCCTAAAGTGTGTTCACACAGACAATTCCTAAAAAACCCTAACCATTTAAACCCTATAACCCCCCCCCCCTCTCACCCGACTCCTCCCTCACACTCACTACAGACCACCCCCACCTCCGACCACTTCCCCCTGCCTCGACCTCCCCCGACCTCCCCCCCGGCCACCGCACCACCACCAGCATCACCCATACCACCATCACCAACATCTTCACCATCACCCCCCCCCGCACCCCCGACTCCCCTCACTCTTCCACCGCCACCATAGGCCACCACCACCATCACTACCACCTCCGCCATCATCTCCGCCACCGAACCACCGCCGCCACCCCCCCTCGGCCGCCGCAACCACCGCCACCACTCCCCACAGCCCCCGACTCCCCCTCACCAACGACAACATCACCCCCCCGACTCTCCCTAACCCTCACCACCGCCACCACAGACCACCACCACCACCACTACCCCCACCGCCATCATCTCCGCCACCTCCCTGCCACCCTGAGCCGCCGCCACCGCCACCCCAACCGCCGCTGCAGCCGCCGCAGCTGCTACTGCAACTACTGCTGCTGCGGCTGACCTCCGCCAACCCTCCGCCGGAGCTCTGCCCCTTCGCCGGCGACGACGACCCGGACACGGCCCCCTGCCTCTGACATGTCAGGTATACCCCCCCTATACACATATATATACGTATATATATGTGTGTATATATATATATATATATATATATATATATATATATATATATTACGTATTTATAGAATATATATATATATATATATATATATATATATATATATATATATATATATATATACAGTATATATATTATATTATATTATATTATGTATATACTATTATATGTATATATATAAGTATTTTATATTTCTATATATATATATATATATATATATATATATATATATATATATATATATATATATATATATATATATATATATATATGTATGTATATATAGTATATATGTATATATAGTATATATGTATATATAATATGTAATATATAATATATATATTATTTATATTATTATGTATATATATACTAGTATATATTAAATATATATATAATATATATATTATATTATCCTATATTATTATTATTATACTAATATAATATATACATATATGTATATGATCATCTTATTATATTATATATATATATGTATTGTATATATTAATTACTATTATATATATATATATATATATATATATATATATATATATATATATATATATATATATATATATATATATATATATATATATATATATATATATATATATATATATATATATATATATATATATATATATATATATATATATATGTATCGTATATATTAATTATTATTATTATATATGTATATGTAATATACATATATATTAAGTATATAAATATATATACTATGTATATATAATATATATGTATTATATATATTTTTTATTGTATTATATATATATTATATATATATACTATTATATATATTTATATTAATAGATTTAAATTATATATATATATATATATATACCTTATATATATTTAAGTATATATATATGCATTATATATATTTATGTATTATATGATATGTATACTATTATATATATATTTATGTACATATATATTTATAATATGTATATATAATATATTTATATGTATATACCTTTATTATGTATATATATAAATATACCTTATATATATTTAAATATATATAAATATATATATATATGTATTATATATATATTTATTATTATGTATTATATAATATATTTATGTATATATATATATTTATACTATGTATATATACACTATATTTATATGTATATATTTATATTATGTATATACTTTAATATATATTTTAGTATTTGTAATATATATGTATTATATATATATATATATATTTAATTATGTATTATTTGTATATATGTATATTATATATTATATATATATATTATGTATATAAGTATGTATATATGTATTTTATATATATTATCTTTTTAATATTTATTAAGCACAAGTATATATATATATATATATATATTGTTAAATAAAATATTAAAATATGGGTACATAAATATTATATATGTATTTTATGTTTATATATATATAATTACTATATGTACAAGTATATAAGTACGCATTTGTTAAATTATAAATTCACGAACTCATATACGTCTTAAACAGAGTGCACCTACGACGCAGTTAGTGATCCCAGGTCACAGGACCATTCAGACGCAACTCCAGGAACATGTTTTTGGCACTCACAACTTGAGGACGTAGGCAAGTATACCTTGCCAAATTTTTACTGTTTAAATTATAAACTGTTGTATGTTATCTTGTTGCAATTATAAATAACTGTGTGCGTCCGAGATTGACTGGGGTGCCATCGACGAATACGTTGATATATAGTATAACTGACTTAGACTCTAGCAGACTCACCTACAGTTGCGAGAGTATTCTGATATCCTCCTGAACCTTGACACTTGTACACGCAACACGATTGCAATTCATATTGGGATACGATTTTGCGTACTCGATTAGCTACCGGTGCGTGTGACGTGCATCACGGTTTAGCACGTAATCAGGACTATTTAGAATAGCTATGACTTGGCATATAGCCACGTGGTATGCACGTCGTGTATTCGACTTGTGTATCCACATTGGGAGGGAAAGACAACTAGTAGGCGTATGGGGTACACACATTGGACTCCGTAGTATCCAGAGGAGCCACGGATCCAATGACTTCCTTTATTCATATACCGCATTCTTCGGAGCGATACGGACGTATATATATTTGCAGATACCTTATTCTTCGGAATGATGGATGTTACATGATCTGATACCATGCTCTTCGGAGAATGGACATTATGCCTACACCTACCCATGCGTACCAATGTTGTCTTCACATTGCATTCACTTAGATAGTTAGTACACCCTTTATTTATTTTATTCAGTATTTATATATATGGCATGCTTTTATGTATCTTGTTACGTCCCACTGAGGACCTGATTTTCTTTCAGATCTAGACGAGGCATACTATCCCACGGTGTACGGACCCGGACAGTAGACAAGGTACGCATCTGAGGAGGAGCTAGAAGTGCTGCCATCAGAGTCTCCCTGATATTTAGTAGACTCATCATCTGGAGCTGGAGCTTCTTACCTAGATAGACGATGCTCTAGTCTTATTATATTTTAGCACTTTTATTTCATCTTTTGTAGTGGGTTTTTTCCCACCAGACATATCTGATTTGTACTATGATATTTAAGACTCAGCACTTATATTCCAGCACTTATTTCAGTATTTCTTATTATTTTATGGATGAGATTAGACATTACCTGTTATCTTCTAGTATTAAACCTGTTAGTATTTTAGGACAGCGTAGCACATCTCATTGGGTCCATTAAATTGGGCAATCCCTTAGAGACGTGTCAGCTGGCCAATGCCACGTGGCCTGGTCCCGCATATTTTTGGACTGGGGTATGATACTATATGTTTATAGCTGTCCAACCCCTATGCATAATATCATATTTACCTTAGTTATTCTTAATACCTTAATTAATATCTCAAAACTTAGACAATACCTTAACATATCTATATCATTATCTTAGTATCTAAGATGCCCAAAACTCAATACCCAAAATAGTAACTCTCCTCTAGTTCCCTAACATACTTACCTACACTCACTCCAATTAAAACACATAACATGGTAACCCAACCTTCCTAAACACATTCTTCATACTTAACACTTTATTTTACCTAGATACACTCACCTACCATGTTTCACAAAATACACCAACTCATTACACTCAGTGAACATTAGAGCAACAATGTGCACATGATTGTGCAGTACCTAACCAACATGTTGAACACCCCTAACTGTCAACCTACACCATAAGACTCTAATCACTGACACTTGGTATTTCTGATCACCTACTAACTCGCAACACTTTATTTAAAGGTACAGCAACACTTACCCATATGTGCTCAGGTGCACAACACATGTGCAACCCTTGCATTTGCATACCCAGGTACATGTTATTTCCCAACTACTAACTTCAACACCCTTCACCCATTGTTGCATGTGGCAACTCAATCTCATATCTCGACATAATACCTTTACTAACCATAATGAGGATAAGATCTTATTTTAATCTATCCTGATCGAACGATATCATCTTGTATTTCTTAGCCGCGCTCCCCGAATAGGGGAAAATGGGGCACCACATCCTACCCAACTAATTGGAAGTTTCGTCCACGAAACTTAGGAATAGAACCTACCACTAGGAAATATTATGTTGACGATCATGACGCAACGGACAGTCACGAACTGCATGATTTGATTCGCCACAGGCTAGGCATAACCCAAGTTTCTTTCGGCATTTGTCAGCCATGTGCCCAGGTTTCTTGCAGAAGAAACAGGTCTTGCTCAAATCCCCTTTTAGTAGACCGTCATTGTTTTAACGCTTTGTAGCATTATTTCCTCTTTTGTTGCTTTGGCATTTGTGATTGGAGATATGCACCGCGCCAGTAGGAACGTGAGCATACTGCGGTTCAAGAGATAGGGCATGATTCATGACTTCCTATATTGTCTGGTACTATGGAACGACTACGTGTGTGTGGATGGCAGGGCACAGACTGCCTTCAAATCTTCTAGTTTGACTCGCTGCATCAGGTAAATAGGCACTAGAGAATTTGGAGAGTCGGTTGAATTTGGTGGAATACTGTTTAACTGTCATGCTGCCTTATCGTAGTTGCACGAACTCGTTCTCCTTCTAACGATGTACAGGAGGGGGTATGAACTCCTCTTCAAACACGGCACAAAAAGTAGCCCACGTGATTGCCTCCTCTCCATGGTCAACTTGAAGAGATCGTCGATGCACATCCCACCAATCGTGCGCGTTAAGACGGAGCTGCAGTTGAGCGCATGCGACGCGCTTCTCTTCGGGGACCTCCAGCAGGGAGAAATGGTCTTCAAGTTTGGCCAACCAATCTAGAGCCACGATTGGGTCCTCATTCCCTTTGAATGGCGTATTGCAGACTTTCTTAAAATCGCCAAAGTCGAAGGCAGTCACATCCCTCTTCCTTTGAGTTTGAGGTATCTCAATTTCAAGCACGGGTTGCTCCACCAGTGTAGTCACTGTTGCTGCTGAGTGGTTGGAGGCTAAATTCTGAATAATTTGCTGCAAGGTATCTACCTGCTTTTGTTGGACTGAGAATCAGGCTTCTATATTGTCTTGAAACTTGAGTTGCCTTTCCTCCGCTCGCTTCTCGGCCCGTTCGCAGCGAGCTTCGTCCCTTTATTATTTTTTCTCTAACATCTGCATTATTTGCTGGATGGGATCGATGCGAGACATGGCTCGCTGGCTCCGTGAACTTCTCGAAGTGCCCGAACTACTTTCATGGGCTTGTGTCTCGCCCGGTGCTAGCGCTGAGGATTGTGCTGGTGCTATTCCTTTAAAAGAAGGTAAATTATATCAGATCATAATGTATTATGGACTCATTGTATGAACGTATCTCATTTTGGCCTAACGAGTTTAAGAGTTCGCACAGGGATTTGATCGTTAAAGGAACTTTTCCAATATGAGGGTCAAAGAAACTTGAAGCTGTGCTCAGATACCAACATGTCACGCCCCGATTCCATGGAATCGATGGTCGTCCCCTGGGCATGATGTCGTGCGGGCCTAGGTTGTGCACCGCACAAGGCTAAGGCATTTTTGCATATTATGCACATATTCAGAGTACGCAGGTAAATTGAAACATAAAGTTGTAACATAGAAAAGTTTTCTTTATTGATAATGAACATCTATTACAAACTCTTGAATGAGTCATTAGGGTTGTCGTACGGGCTTACAAATATTGACACAAAATAAGATAGCTGTCATGTACATTACATCCCTTTACTAAACTTCAAAATATAAGACATCTAGGCAGGATGATGGCTTTTCCATGGAGCTATATAGAGTTTGGGTTGCTAGCTCCTTGCATCAAAATGCTTTAAAAGATGGCACGATCTGAACGCGCCTATAGCTGGACTGGATTGGGAAAACATCTTCAGCTCCTCGCTCGGATCTTCTTAGCACGGGGAACCTATTTCAACGAGGGTCAGTACATCTAAACGTACTGGTGAAGGCAAGCTAACCCAACTATACCAATCAACACGTTGTTTATATGAAGCATACATATTATTTATGGTCTTTCTATCTTGCCTTAGTTTATTTTACAGTAAGCAATATTTAATGAACTACTGAAATAAACTTGCCACCGTTTGGTGATATTTACCTGCTCGTCTGAACCACCTGCACAATACTTACCATATCCTTCCCTGCCACAAAGACACAAGTTAGTTTTCTCAGGTTTAAATATACGTGGGGATCACTGGCTTGATGCCATAATGGACTAGTCCAGGATAAGGATAGCATGCAACGAGAGCACACGATGCGCTACAAGCCCGTACATGATGACTATACACGAAGTTTTGCCCAGATCGGATCGGTGCCAGTGTTTCAGCGACCGTCCGCAGAACTTATACCCTTGTACACAAGTTGTCCATGATCAAACGGCATCTATATTAAGTTAACCATTTCATGCAGTTGAGGCAACACGAGTACAAGACAAGTATCATTGCATGATTCATTTTGCATAGTCTCCCAGAACAGTTTGTTACATAGCAGGATGAGTTCTATACATAGCACATTTTAAAGAAGAAGTATACACTCTAATTTGTATTTATGCATATGATGAACATTTCCAAACGAACAAGCATGCAGTATAATTTATCGTTCCCAAGTTGAATGACAAGCATAATAATCCAAGTCTATTCCCTTTTTATCTTGACATCTTGTAGTTATTACTTTGTATCGTTTGATCGAGGCAAACAAGAATGCAAGATTTTTAGGTGTGAAGACTTGGAAGAAGGGCCAACTGAATCGAATATAAGCCACTCACTTAGTTGGTTGGAAAGGAGAAGGAAAGAGGTGCTTCAGGACTCCGCTCGTGCGTCGCCTACTGCTCGTTCACCTGCATTGTCATAAACAGATGATCAATACCTCTTCCACTCTTTCCAATTTTGGAATTGAAGTACAGTTCAATAAACGAAAATAATAAAATTTATCAAAATCGTTCAAGAAAACTCAAGCAAATCCGAAAACCAATTCAAAGCACGAAATCAACAAAGCGACAGCGAAAACTGAGGTAATAAAAGATGCAACGGAGAGGTCCCTCCTGACTCTACCGCTAAGTCGATCCTGGGGGCACGGTCCACTGAATATGGAAATCGATTCCGAAAAAGCAAATCCATAACAAGGATAAGATCTTGTTTCAATCTATTCCGATCGAACGATACCGTCTTATATTTCTTAGCCGCCCTCCCCGAATAGGGGGGAACGGGGCACCACAACACTCCCTAACACACATTTGGCACCACTAACCCCTTCACTATATCACTCATATACTTACACACTTACTAGGTATCCCTCACCCATACAAATACTCTTGCACTGTGCCTAGCACTCAGGTTTGCCCCTTCCTCTTTGCTTCTACCTGCAGCATACAACTATTGCTACCACTCATTTGCTGCCCAAACAGCAGGTATTATTACTGTTGACAAGTGCTACTACACTTGGTTGCAACTGATGCTGCTTAGTGTAACACCCCCAATACCTAAATCTGATACATATTGTCATTATACACACCTCTTACTGTATCGCTTCTCTGATACTTTGCTTCTATATCACCCTCACACCCGATATTACTACACTGATATATTCTCACTGAAACACAGGAAAATACTTTACTGATATAATAACACACATATACCATGTTGCTGAAATCCATAATACTAGCTCTAACATGTGCCCAAATCCTATACTCCATAACAGGTACACCTAACCCATTCACTTGCAGTCACCCAAGGCCAACCCATGCTGCTGATACAATTTCTCCCAAATCATGTCCCCTAGCTCTCATGTACTTAACATGAGCTGTTCTCCCCCCTTATTGCTGCTTTACTTCTACTGTATCACCTACAGTAGCTCACTTCCCTCCCTCATCCCTGAACCCCACAGTCCAAATTCTAATCTTTATTGCAGTGCCAAAGGGAACTGAATACTATTACTGGTTCTAAGGTTACTGCTTCTGTTGGTGAGGCTCCTAAGCCACTGCTGCTTCTATTGATTCTGATGTTACACCTACCCGATCACTAAACTTGCTGGGAAACTCCTTAATTGACACTGCATAATGTCTGCACTGCTACTTCTCTGATACTCATCTCCTTAACCCCAACCTTTATTCAACACTAACCTCCATGATACTGCTCTCAAGTACCATAAACTCGAGCATACTCTCCTCTAATCCTTCACTCACATGAGTACCTATGAACTAATACATGCCTACCTGTACAATACTCTCAACCTTATCACAAAATACCACACTCCCAAGGCACTCATCCACAACACTACCCGAGACCTTTACTGCCACTTCTATACACCATCTTGACCCAATGTGTATAAACACAATAGCTCATAAATAGTCACACTTAGGTACTTCCAATTCCCAAGTTCACTATAAACACACACACACACACACACAATGATGCTCATCCATCCCCTCACTTACTGACCATAGCACAAGCACTGAGTTACCTGTGCATGGTTGCACATTACCCAAGTTGCACATCACCCTCTCACCACACACCCCCCCATACACACGTATACACAATACATACACACACACACACAAACACACACACACACACACACACACACACATATATATATATATATATATATATATATATATATATATATATATATATATATATATATATATATACGCAATTACATATACATATATATACACACCTATATACATATATATACATAACACTCATATATGGGTAGACAGACACCTACACAAGAAATCAAATACTTTGTGTGCACCACCACCCCAACTATGGTACCAACACTCTCAATATCCAACACACACCATATCTTATCAAATACAGCCTCATATTAGTAAAGTAATTAGTAAAAATATAATTTATGGATAAATACACTAGTAGACCCAAAACCCCCAAATATGAGGCACGAAACAATATTCCATAAGAAAAAAATTATATATCTAGATAAATGAGGGATTCTAGCACCTAGATCTAGCCATAGAAAACAATTTTCACCTATGAGAGGGTTCTTATAGGTCCAATGGGTGTTCTTAACCATAAATAGAGTAGAAAAAATAATTACCTAGGTTTTGAGTGACCTCCTTGAAGAACTCCAAATTTGGACACAAGAAAGATGAAGCAGACACGATACTCAACACTTGAACTCCTCTTCAAGCTTCCTCTAGCAATGAAAATCTCCTTAGCCTCCTTTGGAAATGAAAATGAGGGGTATAGGATTTGGAGTGGAGAAATTCGGGTTAGCTCTCAAATTTGGGGGTAAACTAAATAAAAATAAATGGAGGCTATTCATGAATAAAGAGGCTTATATAGACTCTCTCTTAAGGTTAGTGTTAGGTTTAGAAATAGTTTGATATGACTCAAAAGCCCCTCTTTATTTTTCATGAATAGAATCTAATTTAACTAAAGAAAGGGATCTCTACAACTAAAAAAAATATTTCTTTCATGACACTAAACTTAATTAATTATAATTGCTAAAGTCTTGACTAGCAATAATTAGCACTAATTAACAATTGCAATTTCTAATTGGTTAGCCACTAACTATCACTAATATAATTCTAGGCAACCACTAATATAAAATAATATCATAAAAAATAATAATCACCATGCAAAATTACCAATATACTCCTATGTTGGAAAGTGGTAGTTACAATCCTACCCCCCTTAGAAAAATTTTATTATCAAAATTTAAAGATAGTCGTACCCCCTTCTAGTTCAAACCATCAACCCATATAAAATCATACAAGTATGCGATTTAAAAAAATCACTAATTATCATCACATGCATGGTTATAGCTTCTGTCTGTCATGATATTGCAGTCTCTGTCAGGGTATAATACTAATTATGCTAACTATATAGCACAATCAACTATAAGGTACTAAAGAATCAATCAAATCAAATGAATAGAGAATGACAAGAAGAAGGAACAGAACTTGCTAACCCATCACCTGTAGCGTCGGCCTCCTCGACCGTCATCACAAATGCCCTGCCCTGCTAGGGTGGCTCCCTCTGTCGGTGCTGGACAATCTACGATGCCACAAGTGGCCTAACTCCAACTCTCTGCCCTTGATCTGCAAACTGGCCTGGACGATGAAGGGTTAAGAGACAATCCTTCACCAAATATTTTGTTGATCCATAATGCAAGCACGCTCCTAGCCTCTTCCTGCACCCCTCCCAAGTGTGCCCAGTCTTCCTATAATAGGTGCATTGAGGAGCCCGTTGCACCTGCCCCTGAGGCTGTTGTGGCATCTGTTGTACCTCAGCTTGAACTGGAGCACGAATCAACGTCTGAAACTGCTGCGGCTGAAATGCCTTCGGCTGTTAAAAATATGGTTGTTTAGCTGGACTCGTGATACTACTGCCAATTATCTTCCAGTCCCTCTTAGGTCTCAAACTCAGGTCCCTATCGACCTTGCGGGCCTCCACAAGAATCGTCGCGCATGTCTCATGACTCGAAGAAATAAGTTTCATGCCCCGATCTTCCGTAGAATCGGCCATCCCCGCTAGGCACTAATCACCGCGCTCCCGCAGGAGATTCGTTCCCAGTTGGACGTGATGTCGTATGAGCATAAGCTGTGCCCGTGCAAGGTCATGATCCAAACAGGCGATAAAATAACTAAGACAGAGTTGCACAGATAGTTCGAACACAGCTGAAAAGAAATAAACAGGCAAGTGGTAACAAGTTCACATAGTCGTCATAGAAGAAGTATTAAATAACCTAAATATAGAATTAAAATAAGTACTTTATTGATATTAAATCAGTATTATAAGCGGCACTAGGCCGAGATTACAAGTCGCTCAAGCCCTCTCTCGAAACAATAAAAGCATGCCAAGTCGCTACAAGTATGGGATGATACATAGGTGATGTTCCAACATTATGTCTTATATATGTGGACGCAACACTCCAAGGCTCCAGAGCGGACTCCATGCCTTAGCTCGCACGAAGGCATTTTTGCACCGAACGAGGTTCTTATGTACCCTACAAGCAATCTGGTGGGTTATCAGTATATGAATGCACTAGTGTGGAGGCTTCTCGCCCGTTCGGTAAATCCAAACAAGTTATATAGGTTTCGTGCACTATCTATTAAGTTATCTTTCTAGTCTTGCCTTAGGATCAATTTTATGGCATAATATAAAGCCTAACTCGTATGGCGGTGCGTAGTACGATAAATGAGTAACATGATGATACTTACCAACTTACCATTCGTTCTTCCCTGTCTAACGATAAAACCAAGCTAAACCAAGCACGAATGTATATATATATGAAATCCAAGTCAAATTACATAAGAAAATACGAGTGTCACGAGTAGGGTTCTGACTCAGGTGCATGAGTTACATTGATACTCAGGGTTTGTTATACTCAGGTGGGTTGAAATAAATTGCTCAGGTGTTCAAATTATGTATAGATGTCTTATACTAAAATTAGTTCAGGTGTTCCAGATATGGGATACAATGTAATAGCTCACACGTAGATTGCCGCAATCGATCCAACTTAATATTATGACAGAGGGTCACTAACATGACCCTATAGAGGACAATGTAGTCTTGAGGCAAAGATGGTGTGCAAGCAAGATACAGATGGCATTACACCCATTTCACCCATAATAGACGACTACCAGACGGCTCCGTCCAGATCGAATCAGCCCCAGTACCCCGGCGACCATCCGCGGAACTAGATTCGAAAATCCATCTTGTGCACAAACAATTCTAGTCTGAACTCTTAAAAATCTACCTTGTGCAAGGGGTGATTCATCTAGATACTAGAATATATTCTAAGGATTTCCTGTCTTTGATTCGCCTCAGTCGAGCGATACTTCGAGCGAGCCTTTAAAAGTCTAAGTCGGAACTCCTGAAGGGCCAAGTCTGGAAATCCTTTATCTCAAATAATCCTTCTCGCTGAGCAAGGAGGGTCGGGTCATTGCACCTGTGCCGTTTGAATCGATTGTCCGCTTGTGTCACACCCCAATCCTAAAATCTATGGGACCAGACACGTGGCATTAGCTAGCTGGTACAACTCCGTAGGGCTTTTAAATTTAATAGACCCGACGAAGTGCACTTACGCTGTCCACGGTCAAGTGATCAAACTAAATATCTAATTCTAACATGCAACAACTAAACTAAATCTCAATCCATGGTAAATAAATCTCAAGAAAGAACGATATGCATCATCAGTCTGCAGCCCAATAATACATCTGTTCGAATAGGCCAAAAGAACAACATAGGCCTATAAACACTAGGCTATAAAAATAGAATCAAAAATAAAAAGTAGTACATGACTGCAATAGCTAAAAATGTAAAGATACTTGCAACGATGTCCACACTCCACTAGATCAAGCATCCTGTAAACTACACAAATAACCTGGAAGGGAACCAGTTCCTCAGAGGGACGTAACAAGATACAAAAATATATGCCATAATGTAAATACTGAGTAAAGTAAATCAGGGTGAACTATCCTCCTAAGTGAAAGCAATTTGAGGACAACTTAGTGCGTATGGAAAGTGTAGGCTAGACATATGCTGACGTAATTCACCAATCACCGTGACTGGCTAGTATATGCCATATATACCCCCCATCTTAGGGCACTCTGCAAGATAATAACGTCCAGCTCCGAGGAGCGTGGTATTTGTATAAGTAATAACATCCAACGTTCTCTAGAGTGTGGTATCTGCACAACGTCCAACACCCCGAAGAGCGTGGTATCTACACAAGTAACGTCCAACACTCTAAAGAATACGGTATATGCATAAATATATACGTCTGTATTGCTCCGAAGAATGCGGTATCTGTAAGCCCCCTGATTTTTCAGAAATTTTAATTTGGATTTTTTTCACAATTTTCTGTAAATTTTCTGGAATTAAAACCTAGGTATTTTGAATTTAAATGATTTTTAAATGATATTAATTAATATTAAAATATTATGAAAATAATATTTTATGGTGTAAAATGGAAAACTAGACATAGGGTAATTTTTTGTGAATTTATTGGACTCTAGAAGTATTTTTAAAGCCCTAAAAACTATTTTAAAATAAACCAAATTAAACCCCTAAAATAAACTGGGTTTATTTCTAAAATAAACCAAACCAACTCAGACCCGGTTCAACTGAACCGAACCCAGCCTTAGCGGGTCGGGTCGGATCTAAACCCGACCCGAAACCCGCAGCCCAAACCCGCACTTAAAACACTAGCGGGTCGGGCCGGATTCATGTGAACCCGACCTACGGACCCGTAACCCAAACCCGAATCCTAGTTCTAGTTGGAATACTGTTCCGACGAGGCCATTTAACCCCCCTGCGGCCGAAACCCTAACCTTAAATCCCCTTCTCTCCTCCGCCTGTCGCTCCGCTCCGGTCACCCCTAGCCGCCGCCACGCCTGAACCCTAGCCGCCTCCTCGTCGAAACCCAGCCCGCAGCCACCTCCACCTTCTCCCCTCTTCCTCCCTCCGCCGCAGCCCAGCACCACGACCCCGCACCCTCGTCTCCCTCTTCCTCCGCCCTAGCCGCCTCCCTCCCCTACCCTAGCTTCCTCCGGCCACCCTCGGCCGTTCTCCCCCGACTCCCCGCGTCTACCATTGACCCACAGCACCTCGCCGAGCAGACCCTGGCCGCCTCCGCCGGACCCGTCCCCGAGCCCCCATCTCGCCAACCTCCTCCCCGTCGTCCTTCTCTCACCTCACCCTCGACCAACCCCCACCGTTTACTCCGCCTTCCCTTCTCCTCCTCCCCAGGAGCTCTGCCGCGCAGCCGACCCTGCTCCTCCACCAGCTCCGCCTCCCTCCCTCGAGCAGTGACCAGCCGCAGCACCCTCCGTCGGAACCCCTGCCTCCCCATCGCCTCCGGCGACGCCATCCCGAGCCGAGCGCCGCCAGACTCCGCCCGAGCCGCCTCCCTTCGGCGAAGCCCCCAACCAGAACCCTAAACCCTAGAACCGGACACGGCCTGACACTGTGTCGTATCGACACACGGACATGAAAACCCGGTTTTACGAAGCCCTGTTTAGGTAACCCGTTCTCTCTCCTCGTTGCTCCATTTTAGGTTCCGTCAGTTGTGACGCATAGACTGTGTGACCCCCTCGATGCTTGTGTAACTCGCTCGGTGCGTCGCGTCTTGTGGTGATCGCGAACCGCAATCCAAAAATAGGAAAACCAATACCCTATTTCACCCTGGAACTGAGTACGCCCTGCCAAACGGGACGACTTGGTCGCACGCGGTCTTTACCGAAATGTGCGCACCGTCGATACGGACGTGTGGGATTTCGCAGAAGTTGATTTGGATGTGCGTGCACACCGGAATCAACGCGTATCCGCCGACAACGCCCCGTATCCGCCGGTCCTGAAATGCGTCGTAACTTTGTGTACACACATCGGATCGAGACGAAACTTGCGCCATCGGACTCGTAGCAATACGCTGGTCCTGTGACCCAAGTTTGGTTCAATTCTGAGAACGTTGACAAAATCGCGTATCGTGGGCCCCATAGCCTCCACTTGACGGGCGATTTTGTGATCGACTCATCGGAATCCAATTCTGGAAGTTCCATTGGGTTCGTATCATCGTTCTTGACTTGTTGACACTAAGTTTGATGAATTTGGAGACCTTTGACCCTGAGGCATTTTTCGGTGCAAAGTGGCCCACATGTGGACCCCACTTTGACCCGAAACTGTGATTTTTGCCCCTGTATCCAAATTGGACTCAAGGACAGGCGTTTTTAGCTATTTAATATTTTCTGAGACTGTTGGTGATATTTATTTCAGCTTTTGGAGGAGTACCTGCAGGTTCCACTGATACAGGGACAGCTGTTGGTATTCAAATCCCAGGCAAGTATACCTTGCCAACATTGCAGTTCATGTTGCATATTTTCCTTGCTTCATTTATATTATTGTGCATGCTTGACCTAGGACCGTGTGACTTGCTTAGCGTCCGATTATAGTCGGGTGCCAACACCGTACGCGTAGTTGTGTATTGTCACCTAGACATGGATACCGTGACCCTATACTTCTCTTACTTGTCTTATCAGGTACATAGACCCAGGACACTTGACACTATTCATGAGACAGAATCTTCCTGAGATATTTATGGTGATTCTGTATAGGATACAGGTTGTATGACATAGACATTATATGACTTGCTGCATTAGTTTTGATCCTGCGTGTCATGGACATGAGACGTGAGATTACATTGGGTGGGGAGAGTATTACCATATCAAAGGCTGATTATATTATATATATTGTCATCTGGAAGTGTCTTAGTTTCTGATACAGAGCTATTGGCACAAGTTCTGGCCCTTCGAGAAAATACTGCTATGGGTTTCTCCGACACTGATCCTGTAGTAGTCTCAGCCCGAGTATGACTAAAACTCTCATTTGCATATCACTTAGCTGGTTATATATCTACCCTATTGTTCTATTTATTGCTGCACTGATATTTATTTTGGCTTGAGTTATTTTGTACCTTGCTATGTCCCCTGAGGACCTGGATCCGGATTATGTCCCCAAGATTAGCTGACGAGATCTATCCCGAGGTATACGGGACCGGAGCAGTAGCATTAGCAGAAGCAGGTGCCTATATTGGAGCAGAACCAGGATCAGAGGACGAGATCCAGCCAGAGGACTTCTCCTGAGTATTGGCTTGAGATACGCATTTATTTCTATTTATAGTTCTTTATTTTTAGTCTATTTCATTGATGTATCAGACTTATTCTCGAATTATTCTCCGAGACACTTTATTTGAGAGATGCTAGTTTATTTTTATTTATATTATTCTGGCATTTGATATGTGATTATCTGTTGTGAATGAGATTAGTATAGACTGTGACTTGTATCATTGGACCTATTTATTGTTTTACTACAGCTTAAGTATGCCCTGATGGATCCATTAAATTGGGTTTTTCCATCGGTGTGTGTTGTTGGCCATTATCACGCGTCCGGTCCCTCGGTATTTTGGGACTGGGGCGTGACAGTATCTGTATAAAGGAGGTGGGTGTCCCATACGCCTACTAGTCGTCCTCCCCGCCCAATGCCAATGTACAAATCTCAAGTGAGACATGGACATCTCGAACTATAATGCAAGTCACTAAAGAAATATATAACTAAGCTAAATACAGTCACACGTGCTGCTCATACCGACGGTCAGTCAAGCATGAAGCACTCGCAGTAGCACAACTAAGCCGTTGTACTACCACAATATCGTACTAGTTGTGAAGCTTGACCTGCATGGGCCACCACAAAAAATGTGTCATGACCCACACCTGGTGAAGGGACACGAGTACGTGGGTACGTCTATCTTATGCCGAAGCATCGACGGTAGTACGTTGTCTAGGTCATCACAAACTAGCTGGCATCTCACACAATATATAATTTGTCAATACTATTTGAACTCCAAGGAGGACAATATGATAATAATGGTATGATAAATACTCAATCACAAATCTAAAGCACGATAAGATATCAAAAAATTCTAACATAACTATAAAGTCTAAACATCAAGGACATCCAATAATGACAACAATAACCAAGTCTCAAATATAAGCCGGAAACAAATCTGGTACCAATGTTAATGAAAACTATTTAGGATAACTAGTAATTCCGGCTAGACCTCCCGACAATCACTCCTGAGTGTCAGGGCCCATGGTTGCTATCCCCTCATGTGGTCTATAGTACGTGCGACACCAGTCCTCTAAATCGTCTGTTGAAAAAATATATTCAATCAAGATGGAATGAGTACAACCCAATAGCAGTTTCAATTAGTTGACGAAGACTATAAAACAATAAAATAGAGGATGTTATACACAATGAAAAAATAATAATTTATGCAATGGCAATAGTAAAGAGAGATAAGCAATGTAAGCAATAGGGTGTAGCCAGTGCATATATGAGATAAAAGAGAAAAGAACTACAATATCAGGTGCAAAGCAATGTAATCTATGAACTGAATATGAAAAACTGCAACTATACTAGGTGTTTTAAAATACTAAAGAGATATATGATCGGTTTGGGAGATTCAATAATTTTAAACTAAGCAAAAACTCGCTCAACCATACATGAAGTGTATGATTAGGTAGTAGCCGATAATTTATACTACTTGCCAATAGTTCTTGATCACATATCTAACTAGTAATTCTTTCATCCTGATTGATACGATGGATCCAAGCATGACACGTTACTAGCCAATGTATCTAATGTTAACCAATATTATCCAATGTTATCCAATACCAAACAAGGAGCAGTATTCGATACCATTATGATGAGTCAAGGTAACATCTCATGACTGAAGATCCAATATTAATACCAATCTGTGTACCATAGTGTCGAGAATCAGATGTAACATTTCTAAATACTTGAAATATAGTAATTATCAAATAATAAAAACTATCAGAGAATGTACTCGCCTATGGTCCAAAGTAATAAATGTCAAACTGTGTCCGTATCAATGTCTCAAAGACCTAAATATAAAATTCTATGTTATAATAATATTTTGGAAACAAAATATACATAGCTTGGTTGAAACTAGGTTTCTAGGTCAATTCTAAATTTCTAAGAATGCTAAGTATCATACTATATGTTTATAGCTATTCAACCCCTATGCATAATATCACATTTACCTTAGTTATTCTTAATACCTTAATTAATATCGCAAAACTTAGACAATACCTTAACATATCTATATCATTATCTTAATATCTAAGATGCCCAAAACTCAATACCCAAAAATACTAACTCTCCTCTAGCTCCCTAACACACTTGCCTACACTCACTCTAGTTAAAATACATAACATGATACCCCAACCTTCCAAAAAAAATTATTCATACTTAACAGTTTCTTTCACCTAGATACACTCACCTACCATGTTTTACAAAATACACCAACTCATTGCACTCAGTGGACATTAGAGCAACAATGTGCACATAACTGTGCAGTGCCTAATCAACATGTTGAACACCCCTAGCTGCCAACCTACACCATTAGACTCTAATAACTGACACTTGGTATTTCACATCACCTACTACCTCACAACTCTTCATTCAAAGGCACAACAACACTTACCCATATGTGCTCAGGTGCAAAACACTTGTACCACCCTTGCATTTGCATACCCAGGTACATGTTATTTCCCAACTGCTAACTTCAACACCCAACACCCATTGTTGCATGCGGCAACTCAAATCTCATATCTCAACATAATACCTTGACTTACCTTACCTTGACTATATCCCTAGACATTAACTTGATACCTAGTTCAACTCTTGGTACCAAACTAGGATACCAAAATACATCACCCCGCACACAACTAAACTACCTACTTCTAATATCTTAATACACCACTAATCAATATCAATGATACCATTCATTTCCCTCTAATACTCACACTCTCACCTAAATACTAACTCTAATGCACTAGTATAAGAATACACTCCCTAATACACATTTGGTACCACTAACCCCTTCACTATATCACTCATATACCCACATACTTACTAGGTATCACTCACCCACACAAATACTCTTGCACTGTGCCTGTAACCTCTGTATCTTGAAATTCGTGCTTAAATTTTGTTATTAGGTTAATTTGAGGCTATTAAATTTTTTCACAATTTTTGGTTAATTAAAAACTAGTAACAATAAATTTTTAGGACTTTTAAGAATTTATTTTGGTGTCAAACATAATTAAAAATATTTAAAACTTTTATTTTATGTTCTAAATAATCAAATATATTTTCAAGAATTTTTTGGGAATTTTTTGAGTATTTTTAATATTTATTGGGAGTTATTTAGGCTAATAACTAATTTTTAGGAATTTTAGAATTTATTGTGCAAGACCAAGAATATAGAATCAATCTACAAAATTTTTTAGTATTTATAATATTATTATATATTTTCTAAAATTATTTCATAATTTTTGAAATATTTTTAATATCTATTTTTATTTAAATAGGTAAAACTAATTTTTAGATCTTCTCCTAATTATAGTAGAAAACCTATGAATATAAAATTGTCCCAAATATTTTTCTAGGGTTTTTAGGTTCAAAATATATTTTTTATTAATTTTTCATATTTTTATGATTATTTTTAATATTTATTTTGAGTTATTTAGATTTAAAATGACTTAAATAATATTTTGATAAAGGCAAATCAAAAACAAATAATATAAACAAAATCATCTAATCAGATTCTGACACGTGTCAGCCTATAAATATTCATTTAGCCGCATGTACATCTATATATATATATATATATATATATATATATATATATATATATATATATATATATATATATATATATATATATATAATAACCCTAATTATCCCATTATTTTAGAGAGAGAGAGAGAGATTTGAGGGGATATAATCTAGTGTTTCCTTCATCTTCCAGAAGCCATTACTCATAGCTCCAGACTTCAAACGTAGCCTAGTTTCTTGCGTTAGAACCTTATTGAGGTTAATTTTCTGAATATGTAAATTATTTTATGAAATTCTGAATATTAAATTCTAAAAAATTCGTAGAGCACAGCATGTCCGAAAATAGATGAGTCTCGGTATTTTCGCAATTTTGGGAGAACCAGAAATCAGAATCACTAACCGTTTGAAATTTCGGAAAGATAATTTTGAGATAATTGACATATATATTTCCCAAGATTTAATACCAAATATTTCTATACTGTTAATTCTATAGAACTTCTAGGTTAACAATCAACTACCGTTACACAATGCGATTTTAGGTATGTGCAATATTTTCCAAACGAATTTGAATTCGGATGAGCCGTAAATTTCAGCATGTTTTTGACACTAAAATCTACATGAAAACATGCATGAAAGTTGAGTTTGCATCGATTGACTTTTTGGTCAACAGATCGTCTCGATTTGCGTGCCATGAGTCTCGAATTGGTAAAATTTAGTTTTTTTGGACAAAATTTAGAAATTAACCTAAAAATCAGAATAATAAGATTAAAATAAGATTTTAGAGTAACTATTCCAAAATTAAATAAATTAAAATAAATTATCTGTTGACATGGTAAATTTGTAATACATAGGCTATTTAGACTATGACTTGGACTCTGATTCATACCAGCTAAGGACCACAGGTGAGTACATTCTATGATAATTTCCGTTATTTGATAATTTTTATAATTCAAGTAATTAGAAATTTTATATCTGATTCTTGACACTGTGCTACACGGACTAGTATATAGATTGGATCTTAGTCATGAGATGTTACATTGGTTATCGTATTGACATTGTACACGACATTGATATTAGACATTGTATATGATATATTGGACATTGATCGTGTATCGTGATGTGTCATGGTTGGATCCACAGTACTAGTTGGGGGCGAGAAAATTTCTAGTGAGAGATGTGATCAAATCCATATCGTACAAGTGTAGATATTGTTAGTGTTAATCATACACCTCACGTATAATTAGTCAGGCCATGTAGCTATCGTACAAGTTTCCAAGCCGATCATATTTCGAAACTATGATTTCAAACACTTAGAATAGTTAAAGTTCTTCATCTCAGTTCATATACTACCTCACCCGTATATGATATTGTAGCTCTTTCTCTTCATTTCATATATGCACTGACTGTACCATATTGCCTATATTGCATGTTCTCTTTATTTTTCCACTGCATTTATTTATTATCTTCTCTCAGTATATAGCATCATCTATTTATTATTTTATAGTCCTTGTCAATTAACTGGAACTGTTATTTAGGTTGTACTTCGCTACATCCTGACTAAAAATATTTTTTTAGACTGCGACTTAGAGGACTGGTGTCCGACATATTATGGACCACATAGAGAGTAGCTACAGCCTTGGACCTTATAGCTCAGGTATGATTCTGGGAGGTCTAGCCGGGATCACTAGTTATTCAGTTAGTTTCTTTTAGCAGATTATTGGTACCGGATTTGTTTCCGACATTTTGAGACTTGGATGTTATTGTTTGAGTTAGACTATTTTGTTTAGACTTGTGTTGCATTTTGTTTATTTTTTCGATATTTTATCGTGCTTTAGTAATGTGATTGAGTATTTTCATATTATATTGTGATATCTGTGTCTCCTTATGGAGTTAGATATTCATGTGAGATTGATTAGATAGTATTGTGACCTAGACAGCGTTCTACCGTCGATGTTGTGGCGTAGGCTGGACGTACCCACGTACTCGTTCTCCAAATTTTGGGTGCGGGTCATGACAGTGCCTAGCACTCAGGTTTTCCCCTTCCTCTTTGCTTCTACCTGCAGCATACAACTGTTGCTACCACTCATTTGCTGCCCAAACAGTAGGTATTGCTGCTGTTGACAAGTGTTACTGCACTTGGTTGCAACTGATGCTGCTTAGCGCAACATCTTCGATACCCAAATCTGATACATACTTCCATTATACACACCTTTCACAGTATTACTTCACTGATACTTTGCTTCAACATCACCCTCACACCCGATATTACTGCACTAACACATTCACACTGAAACATAGGGAAATACTTTACTGATATAATAACACACATATACCATATTGCAGAAATATATAACACTAGCTCTAACTAGCTCTAATATGTGCCCAAATCCTATACTCCATAACAGGTACACCTAACCCATTCACTTGTAGTCACTGTCATGCCCCAGTTCCAAATATAAGGAACTGAGCCACATGGCAATGGCCAGTGGGTACACTTCGACGAACATCCTAATCTAATGGACCCGACGGAGTGCACCTAAGCTATAAAGTATAATGATAAAACCCAACATATATAACATAAACTGTGAAACTAAATCTTATTCACAAACATCCATATAGAATACATAGAGAAATCAATTCTACTAATGTGCAGAAGGGAAATAAGATTAGAAATGTATCATAATAAAAATACGAATAGAGTTACACAGGAACAAACCCACTAATACAAATACTGAATGAAAGGAAGCAGTAAGATAACTAGGGCCGATATCGACAAACTAGATAATGATACCGGGCCCAGGGTGAAGTCACTACCAGTGATCAAACAAAGTCCTCGGGAAGGATACCGTCCTCTATAACAAGTCCTGCTCTTGAATATACACCTGGTCCGTACTCCTCCGGGTAGTCCTCCTCGCCTAAGCCTGGAAGAGAACCAGGTCCTCAGAGGGACGTAACAAGGTACAAAAATAGTATGCCATAGTAAAACAGAAAGGAAACATGTGATACGTCGGTGTAATCTAGAATAACCACCTAAGTGAGATGCAACTTTGAAGACAATGTTCGACACGTGGGCTTTCCAAATATAAAATCGTAGTTCCAAGGTACAGAGACACACAGGGTGTACCGTAGCTCTGAGCACAGAGTCACACGGGTGATACTACGACTCTGGTTACATGATCTCTACATAAATAAGAATATATATATATATATATATATATATATATATATATATATAGCGCATGCAAATTAGCCCAAGGGTCTAGTAACTGTCTTTCCCTCCTAATGCGGTCAATGAGTGCTTGCTGAACCTGAAACTCTATCTGACAGTCTCGTCATATTGAAGTAAATATCAACAATCATGATCTTAAAGTCATCACAAATTTTGGTCATGCTGACACTATCAGGATACAGGAAGTCCGGCACGATGACAGTGTCTGAATGTGTCATAGGATTCCGATGTAACCAAGTAGGTACATCAAGGTGTCGCAAATATCTATCAATCGATACTAGACGTTACCGACGAACTTCTGCACCCAGATTTGACCCAAAATCTACGTAACGATTCTGATCCAAAGTGCACACAATGCATATATAGAATAAATAGTAAATTTGGAACTAAGATACAGTATGGCAAGGTACACTTGCCTGGATTCGGACGCTAAAGGCGGGGCTCCGGTACAACATCCAAGTCCGAGGATCCCAAAGTACCTAGAGATGATATATAAAATTAATTAATAATCTAGCTCGATACTATCTAAGATATGAGTTGAAAATACGTCTAGCATTGTCTTCTGTCTTAGTTACATAGCTCACATAGATACTAACTAGAGGGTTGACCCAAGTTGACTAGGGTAACGTTGCATCAATTACGATCATCAAATAGTATAACGTCCTCAAACAATATCTTCAAACCATAATATTCATCACAGTGATTTCAATCATTTAATTTATGCTTATCCTCGACCATACCATCCATGTAATCCTAGACATAATTTCATACACCCAATTTAGTTGACGCACCTAAATACGCATAATGTTCACGTATAGTATCCTCATTTATATCATCACTAACGTACCAAAATTCATTGGAACATCCCCAACATATGCATTTCCCATATGTATATCCTCGAACAATTGTTATAAAATATCAAGTTCACATATATGTAACCTCAACAATTTTTATTATACCATACATTTTTACATATATAAATAACCTCAAATAATTGCTATAAAATATCATTCCATTCATATATATATATATATATATATATATATATATATATATATATATATATATATATATATATATATATATATAAAACCTCAAAAATGCTATTAAATTATGCATGGGTAATATTCAGGAAACCTAACCCTAACTAGGATTTCTTAGCACAAAATAATAACTACACAAATAAGACGAAGGATGAGGAGTTACCCAGGTGGCTGAGGGTGGTGGCAGCGGCGGTCCTGCGGCTTCGGTCAGGGATGGCATCGACCGCGGGGGTGGTGCGTGTTTCGACCAGGGGGTGGTGGCGGTGCTCGACGGTGTGAGGGTGGTGGTGCTCGGCTGCGGTGTCGTGGTGATGTTGTCATGGTGGTGGCAGTGAGTCGGTGAAGGTGGTTATGGTGGTGGCAGTGGGTGGTGTAGATGGCTGTGGGTGGAGAGAAGGGTGGTGGTTCTCCGGTGGTGTGATGGTGGCAAAGGTGGTGGTCGTGGTGAAGAACTGTTGTGTGTCGTAATGGCAGTAGAAGCGGCTAGAGGTCGTGGCAGTAGTGGCGGTGGTAGCAGCGGTGTGGTAGTGGTCGTCGGATCATGGAAAAGGCGGTGGTAGCGTTGCTGAAGGTGGTGTCAGGTCGTGGAGAAGGTGGGTGATGGCAGCGGTGGGTTGCGGTGGTGTCAAGTCATGGAGGAAGAGGGGGGTAGTGCGGCTAGAGGTGGTAGTGTCAGGTCGTAGAGGAGGCGGGTTGCGGTGGTACTCCGACGAATCGCAGGTGAACTCCGATGAGATGATTAATGAAGAAGAAGAAGAAGAAGAAGAAGAAGAATAAGGAAGAGTGGTCGGCTGAAAGTGTGTAGATGGAGAAGAGGAGAGAGAGTGTGAGGAGGAATTCTTAGGTTTTTTCTAGGGATTAGGGCCGGCCACATGTGGGGGGTTTGTGTGTGTATATTAATATAGAGGGAGTGTGTGGTTGTGATGGGGTGGGGATTTGAATTAAGGGTTAGGATGCTTCATGAAGGATTTGTACATAGCAAGGGGAAGAGAGAAGATGAGGTGACCAGTCATGTAAAGTTGGGGGGTTTCTTCATTTGTTTGCACTAATAGGAGGGTGACACCTAGCACCTTTTTTGCATTTAAGTCCCTTAACATTTGAGTGTTTACACATGAAGGAAAAAAAGGTAAGAATTTAATATAGAAAATTATGTTTGATATTTTGTAGGATGAGAGGGTGTTGTGTGTTTTATATGGGCCTCATGAATGGGTGTTGGGTTAAGTTAGGGTTCGGTTAAGCTGGTGTCCACAATTTAAGTAAATAAAGTGGCATATGTGCTCTTAAATTAAATGGGAGTACATGGGGTCTAAATTGGGAGTGATACAAAGGTCATAAATGGTGTAGACTTGATGTCAGTCTTGGACCCTTTAATTGGTTAGGCGAAACAAGTTGAGTTTGTGTCCCCAAATCGATGGCAATGACATAGGTACAAGACAGAGGATTAAGAATTGATTTTCATGACTGAAAAGTTGCACAATTAAAATAGAGCACAAGGGAGTGTGTTTGTGAGTGACAAAAATATTCAGTGCCAAGGTTGGCTTGTCAGGTCAAGTGCAGTGCCCCGTTTACCCTATTCGGGTAGCGCGGCTAAAAAACACTTGGTATCGTTCGATTGGGACAGATTGAATCAATATTATTTTCTCGTTATGGATTGATTTCTTTGGAGTCAGGTCCCACATTCAACGAATTGTGCCTCAAGGAATGACTCGACGGCAGAGTTGATAGGGCCTTTCCGTTGCGTTGGTTTTTTTGCCCATTTTTGATGTCGCTTGGTTGCTTTCTTGTTGGTTTTGTGACTTACATTTTCTTGAACGATTTTGATGGATTTTATTGCCTTCGTTCTTAGGATTTTGCAATTCGTATCGAATCCTTGGAGACTGAAGCAGGAGATATTGATCATATGTTGGTGCGTACAGGTGATCGTATAGGCAATGCGCAAGCGGAGTCTTAAAGATCTCCCATTTTCTCTCCCAGTTCACCAACTTGTGAGTGGCTTTACTTCGATTAGCACCCTTCTTTCAAGTCTTTATTCCTAATAAATTGACTCATTTGTGCATTCCGATCAACGATACCAAAAGAATAATTTGAGTCAAGATAAAAGAAGAAGTAGACTTAAAACTCTTGTAATACTTGTCATATAAAACATCATAGGTCACTTTGTTGCGTGCTTGTTCGCTATACCTATGACTATTTTATGTCAGTTGTAGTTAGAACTCATTTATCTATAACTGTTCAATGTATGGTGCAAAAGGGAAAATGTGATCATTGTGCAAGTAGCCTAGACTATGGAAAATGCATGAAGTTTATTTGCTTATATTGCTTGAATATGTGTTTCAATTGATAACTTAGTTTGTAAATGAGATATAGTCTTGGACAACTTGTGCACAAGAGATGTCATTCTATGAACGGTCGCCGGGGCACTGGGATCGCTTTGACCCGGGTAGAATAATTTTCTAGTGTAGTCCTAACATTGGATGGGTCTGTGCGTCCGTCAAGGGCTAGCTACCCGAAGCGGAATGGCAGCCGACCCATCTCTAGTCCGACCAAGTGATTGCTATGTTTATTTAAACCGTGTAGACTAACTATGTCTTCATTGCAGGGAAGGTCATGGTAAGTTTTGTACAGGTAGTTCGGACAGTACAGGTAAAGTCATCGAGCGGTGGCACATTTTGTTATGTCATTTTATTCTATCATATATAGAATTAAACTAAGGCAAGAGAGAAATATAACATAATAAAGATGTTGCATATTCATATGAATACGTTATCAATTTTGGTAAGTTGGGTTAGCTCGTCCGCACCGGTACTTTTTGAAGTACTGACCCTCGTTGCAGCAGGTTCCCCAAGCCAAGGCGACGCGGGAGAAGCTTAAGCTTTCTCCAACCCTCCCCTGATTAGACGTGTTCATGTTGTGATTTTTGGAGCCCAAGTACATACTCAAGAAAGGAGCTCGCACTTCCTTTTGAAGCTCCTAGGCGATGGTGCTGACTCGCACCCAAGGTGTTTTGTGCTTTTGAAATACTAGTAAATAATGTAATGTATAGATCGGCTATCTCATTTTGCGTCCAAGTTGTAAGTCCGTACGGCATCTTTACTACTTTGAGTCAAGAGTCTGTAAACAGATGTTCATTATCAATAAAGAAAACTTTTCTATATCTCAAAGTGTGATATCGTATTTGTGTACTCTGTTGTATTTGTTCTAAAGTATATCATTATGCCTAGGCCTTGTGCACGCGCGCCTTACGCGTACACGGCATCACGCCCGGGGGACAATTATCGATTTAGCAAAAATTAGAGTGTGACATATTGGTATCAGAGCATGGCTTCAGATCCTTTGACCTTTGTGTCAGAAGCATTTTCTTGAAATAACCCTGTCCCTCCCAGTTGAACTCTTGAATTCGCTTGGCCAAAATGAGATACGTTCCATATAGTGAGTCCATAATATATTTTGAGACTGATGCAAGTTATTTTTCTTTTAAGGAACGGCCTCAGAGCCGTGTGCACAAGCACAGATGGTGGCACAATTGCAAAGGAGCAGTTCTGGCACATCAGGCAGCTCAGAAAGTCCAGATGTCGCACCCTCTATTGATCCGTTCAACCGGATGATGCGTTTGATGGAAACGCAGTAGAGACAAGCCGAATTACGACAAAACCAATTCAAGACCCGGATTGAGGCTCAATTTCTGGCGCAGCGGACTCAGCCCGAAGCACAACAAAAGCAAATATATACATTACAAACGATTGTGACGACGCTCGTTGCCAGCAACCATTCTGCATCAGCAGTCGTCGCAGCAGTGCCAGTTGTAGCCGATACCAGGGGACCTCAAGACTCTCTGGAACCTCCACCCTCAGACGAAAAGGGTCTCATCCTACTAAAATTAGAGTTTAAAAAGATGTGTCATGCTAGCTTTAAGGGGACTGAGGACTCCTCCGTGGCGTTGGATTAGCTGGTTGAGTTGGAAGACCACTTCAAAGTGCTTCGCATGGACGAAACAAAGAGAGTCACTTACGCTCAGCTTTAGCTCTGTTTAAACGCACATAATTGGTGGGATGTGCACAAACAAGCTTTAATGAGTGAAGGTGGCAGGACGACTATCTCTTGGTTTGTGTTCCGTAAGGCCTTCGAGGAGGAGTATCTTCCACCCACCGTGCACCGCGAGAAGGAAGATGAATTCACACATCTGCAACAAGGAAACATGACAGTGCGGCAGTATACCTCAGAATTCAACAGGCTTACAAAATTTGCTAAGTATCACCTCTGTGATGCTAAAAGTTGAGCACGTAGGTTTAACATAGGACTACGACCTTCAATTCGTGCCCACATCATCGTTTCTCGGTACCGTACCATACGAGAGTCTCTAAACTATGCCCTCTCCCTAGAACCGTAGTACCTCCCAGTTTGCACCAGCGCTGTACAAAATCTTAATCACAAGTGTCCTAGCAACACAAGAGGTAACAACGCACCAAAGTGCCCCAATAACGGCGATAATCATGGGGAGAACCCAGGGAGAGGTAGTGAGCTTGTTTGCCACCGATGTAATCATGCCAGACACATCGGTCAAAACTGTCGAGTATTCAATGGAGTGTGCTTTAAATATGGTTGCCAGAGGCATATGGCAGTGAACTGTCGGGCAGGAGGACCAAACCAGCAGTAGCAACAAAATCGTACTCCTCAAGATCAGGGGCAAGCACCTCGAGCGAATCAGACGACACCGCAGAACACTCAAGGCCGGGTCTATGATCTGACTTGGGAAGAGGCACTCGCATCAAACACGACGGTGTCAGGAATATTATTTTTTAATAATGTACATGCTCGAATATTATTTGATTCTAGTGCCATACATAGTTTTATTGCGGTAGATTTTGCTGCTGAGAACACATTCCTATGACCCCGCTGGGTAGGGTAGTTCTTCTCATGAGAACGTAATAGCCTAGAAGCATAGGCAATCACCCTCCCATTCTGCTGCAACACACAACCCAGTCCCTTCTCCGATGCATCACTATAGATAGTGAATCCTCCAGAACCTGATGGCAACGTCAACACTGGAGATGTCGTCAACCTCCTCTTCAGCTCATCAAAGGCGATCTGGCACTCCTTTGACCAAATAAACTCCACGTCCTTCCGAGTCAGCCTGGACAACGGCTCTGCAATCCGGGAAAAATCCTGAACAAATCTCTTGTAGTAACCTGCCAGTCCCAGGAAACTCCTGACCTCGGCTACTGAACTCGGAGCACTCCATGCCTCAACTGCCATGATCTTTCTCGGATCCACCGAGATACCCTCTCCAGTCACCACATGACCAAGGAATTCAACCTTGTCAAGGAAGAACTCACACTTCGAAAGCTTTCCATAAAGCTTCTCCTTCCTGAGAGTCTCCAACACTATCCTCAGATGCCCCTCATGCTCCTCTGGGGTCTTCGAATACACCAAGTTGTCATCTATAAACACCACCACAAACCTATCCAGATGCTGATGGAATACCTTGTTCATCAGATTCATGAACACTGCCGGGGCATTAGTTAACCCAAACGGCATCACCATGAACTCATATTGTCCATACCTGGTCCGAAAAGCTGTCTTCGGAATATCCTCCCGCTTCACCTTCACCTGATGGTAGCCTGTCCTCAGATCAATCCTGGAAAATACTCTCGCTCCGCTCAACTAGTCAAAAAGATCATCAATACGCGGCAGCGAATACTTGTTCTTGATTGTGAGGTTGTTCAGAGCCTTGTAGTTGATACACATCCGTATCGACCCATCCTTCTTCGGAACAAAAAGTACCAGAGCACCCCACGGAGAAGAACTAGATCTGATAAATCCTTTGTCCTGAAGCTCATCCACCTGCTTCTTTAACTCTATCAGCTCAATGTTGCTAACTCTATAGATGTGCTGGGATATCGGCTCCGCGCCTGGCACCAAGTCTATAGAGAACTCCACATCTCTGTCCGGGGGTAACCCTGGCAACTCCTCCGGAAATACATCCATGTACTCCTCTATCAGTGGATGTAGCAACCTCGGCTCTACCACCAGGGCTCCGCAGAAGACTCCCTCGCTCTGCTCTGCTGCTCTTCTGGCAAACTGAAACTTTGGCTCACTCGGCGGACTAAACAACACTCTGCCTCCACGATAATCTATACTAGCACAATGCATACTCAACCAATCCATCCCGAGTACAATATCGTAGCTCGGAAGTGGCATTACGAGTAGGCACACACTCAACTCCCGGCCTCCCAAGGTAACTCTCCGGTCTCTGCAGACATCACTGACTAGGATGATACCACCCCCGGTCGTGATCTTGCAGAGTCTAGCTAAAGGTTCAGCAACAAGATGGTGTCTAACAGCAAAAGATACAGACACAAAGCTATGGGAAGCCCCAGAATCAAATAAAGCAAGTGCTGGAATAGAATCAAGAAAAACACAGATCAAAAGAAGTCAATACAGTGCAAAGAAACGATATCATCAAAGAAGAACAGTAATATTGCAAAAGAAAATAATTTCAGGAAAATTAAGATAGCAAAAAGAAATCAGGAAGGGTCCTAGTTGTGATTGAGCACACTCTCTCTCAGCCTATAACCTATATCCTATTACAGGTAAATCTAAAAACTAGACCTGCATGGGCCGCCACCAAAAATGTGTCACGATCCGCACCCAAAAAATCGGGCATGAGCCGTGGGTACGTCCAGCCTACGCCGCAGAATCGGCGATAGAACGCTGTAAAGGTCCGTTCTAGGTCAAACAAATCTATATATATCTCACAAAAATCTGTCAATATCCTCTCCAAAAGGAGGGCAACCACGCAATATATATATGAACTCTCAATCACAATAACTAGGGGAAGAAATAAAAGCACGATATGATAGCAAAGGAAACCAAAACCAAAGAGCAAGACAATATCCAAAAATATACAGTCCAAGACCATAATATCTACAACATCACACAAGCAACAAAAGAATAAGTACAATCATCCAAAATAACAACTGGGAACAACCCAGGAAACCCACCTAGCTAACTAGGGCACTATAGGCGTCTCCTCGACGCACTCCTCCTCGATCTCGGGGTCACAACTCTCGTCAACACCCGGCCCGTAGAAAGTAGGGCAGAAATCCTCAGGATCCTCTGGAAAAAATATGCCCAGTCAGGACTGGAGCGAAGTACATAACTCTGAAAGCAACTCCAAATACATGGTAAGGTGTATATGACTAGCAATAAAAAAGTATACAAGATGCACAGGAAATAAATATATGCTGGAGCAGAAAAAGTAGCTGCAATATAAACTGGAGAACAATACAAGTAGAGAAGTAACTGCATGTGAGAAAACATGAATACTAGCTAAGTGCCT
>JAYESA010000005.1:282808915-282816415 GCA_036927795.1 Iris macrosiphon | reverse complement strand
GCCCTGATGCTCCTCAGGGACTCATCCTTAAACTGTGTAGCCCTGATCCGGTCTACCAACTCTGACTGAATTTGCAGTCCCCACATCTGTATCTCAACTCCAGGCACTATCACCTCAATGCCCAAGCTCTCTAGATCTGTCAGAAGATAACGATCTGTAGTCAGGCACATAGCTACCGGATACCTACTCAACGCATCCGCAACTACGTTCACCTTCCCTGGATGGTACTGCAATAATATGTAGAAGTCTTTCATCAACTCCAACTATCTCCTCTACCTCATGTTCAGCTCTTTTTGGGTAAACACATACTTCAAGCTCTTGTGGTCTGTGAAGATCTCCACACGCTCTCCATATAAATAGTATTTCCATAACTTCAGAGCAAAGATGACCGCTGCCAACTCCAAATAGTGGGTAGGGTAGTTCTTCTCATGAGGACGTAATTGCCTAGAAGCATAGGCAATCACCCTCCCATTCTGCTGTAACACACAACCCAGTTCCTTCCCCGATGCATCACTATAGATAGTGAATCCTCCAGAACTTGAAGGCAACGTCAACACTGGAGCTGTCGTCAACCTCCTCTTCAGATCATCAAAGGTGATATGGCACTCCTCTGACCAAACAAACTCCACGTCCTTCCGAATCAGCCTGGACAACGGCTCTATAATTCGGGAAAAATCCGGAATAAATCTCCTGTAGTAACCTGCCAATCCCAGGAAACTCCTGACCTCGGCTACTGAACTCGAAGCACTCCATGCCTCAACTGCCATGATCTTTCTCGGATCCACCGAGATACCCTCTCCAGTCAGCACATAGCCAAGGAATTCAACCTTGTCAAGGAAGAACTCACACTTCGAAAGCTTTCCATAAAGCTTCTCCTTCCTGAGAGTCTCCAACACTATCCTCAGATGCCCCTCATGCTCCTCTGGGGTCTTCGAATACACCAAGATGTCATCTATAAATACCACCACAAACCTGTCCAGATACTGATGGAACACCTTGTTCGTCAGATTCATGAACACTGCTGGGACATTAGTTAACCCAAACGGCATTACCATGAACTCATACTGTCCATACCTGGTCCAAAAAGTTGTCTTCGAAATATCCTCCCGCTTCACCTTCACCTTCACCTGATGGTAGCCTATCCTCAGATCAATCCTGGAAAACACCCTCGCTCCGCTCAACTGGTCAAAAAGATCATCAATACGCGACAGCGGATACTTGTTCTTGATTGTGAGGTTGTTCAGAGCCCTGTAGTCGATACACATCCGTATCGACCCATCCTTCTTCGGCACAAAAAGTACCGGAGCACCCTACGAAGAAGAACTAGCTCTGATAAATCCTTTGTTCTGAAGCTCATCCACCTGCTTCTTCAACTCTATCGGCTCACTGTTGCTAATTCTATAGACGTGCTGGGATATCGGCTCCGCGCCTGGCACCAAGTCTATAGAGAACTCCATATCTCTGTCCGGAGGTAACCCTGGCAACTCCTCCGGAAATTTATCCATGTACTCCTCTATCAGTGGATGTAGCAACCTCGGCTCTACCACCAGGGCTTCGCAGAAGACTCCCTCGCTCTGCTCCGTTGCTCCTCTGGCAAACTGAAACTCTGGCTCACCCGACGGACTAAACAACACTCTGCCTCCACGATAATCTATACTAGCACAATGCAAACTCAACCAATCCATCCCGAGTACAATATCGTAGCTCGAAAGTGGTATTACGAGTAGGCACACACTCAATTCCCGGCCTCCCAAGGTAACTCTCCGGTCTCTGCAGACATCACTGACTAGGATGATACCACCCCCGGTCGTGATCTTGCAGAGTCTAGCTAAAGGTTCAGCAACAAGATGGTGTCTAACAGCAAAAGATACAGACACAAAGCTATGGGAAGCTCCGAAATCAAATAAAGCAAGTGCTGGAATGGAATCAAGAAAAACACAGATCAAAAGAAGTCAATACAGTGCAAAAAAATGATATCATCAAAGAAGGACAGTAATATTGCAAAAGAAAACAATTTTAGGAAAATTAAGATAGCAAAAAGAAATCAGGAAGGATCCTAGTTGTGATTGAGCACACTCTCTCTCAGCCTATAATCTATATCCTATTACAGGTCAACCTAAAAACTAGACCTGCATGGGCTGCCACCAAAAACGTGTCATGATCCGCACCCAAAAAATCGGGCATGAGCCGTGGGTACGTCGAGCCTACGCCGCAGAATCGGCGGTAGAACGCTGTAAAGGTCCGTTCTAGGTCAAACAAATCTATATATATCTCACAAAAATCTGTCAATATCCTCTCCAAAAGGGGGGCAACCACGCAATATATATATGAATAATCCTCTCCAAAAGGAGGGCAACCACGCAATATATATATGAACTCTCAATCACAATAACTAGGAGAAGAAATAAAAGCACGATATGATAGCAAAGGAAACCAGAACCAAAGAGCAAGACAATATCAAAAAATATACAGTCCAAGACCATAATATCTACAATATCTCACAAGCAACAAAAGAATAAGTACAATCATCCAAAATAACAACTGGGAACAACCCAGGAAACCCACCTAGCTAACTAGGGCACTATAGGCGTCTCCTCGGCGCACTCCTTCTCGATCTCGGGGTCACAACCCTCGTCAACACCCGGCCCATAGAAAGTCGGGCAGAAATCCTCAGGATCCTCTGGAAAAAATATGCCCAGTCAGGACTGGAGCGAAGTACATAACTCTGAAAGCAACTCCAAATACATGGTAAGGTGTATATGACTAGCAATAGAAAAGTATACAAGATGCACAGGAAATAAATATATGTTGGAGCAGAAAAAGTAGCTGCAATGTAAACTGGAGAACAATACAAGTAGAGAAGTAATTGCATGTGAGAAAACATGAATACTAGCTAAGTGCCTTGAGCACAAGTTCGTTATGTGATCGGCTTAGGTTGCACATAAAAAATACTACGATAACTCCGTTATGCGTGAGTTGCATAACGGACATACACATGAATATTGTTTGGCTTTGATCACATAACCAACTCCTACTCCCCTCCCCAACTAATACTCTTGGATCCAACCACGACACGCTACGTACATGATAATAGCTCGTGCATATGAAGGCGAGAGCACAAGAAGCACATGATAGCACATGAGAATCAATACCCGAAGCACATGATAAAATACACATGATAGAGTACCCGCTGAACACGGTAAGGGGATAACATCTCATGACGGGATCCACTAGTACCATCTCGTGTAACAATGTTTCAGAATCAAGTATCACATTTCTAGAACAGGTAATATAAACGCTATCATAAAATAGAAACTATCAGAGGTTGGTACTCGCCTGATGTCCTGAGCAACTGATGAGGATCGAGATCCGGACCGGTATCGCAAGAACCTAATACGAAAAGCAGAATTAAACAGGGTTCTAAGGATTTAAACTGATATAAAATAATTAAAAATAGGCTTCTAGGGCTATTCTAGGTCGAACGGGTCAAACCGATGAAATTCGGGTCAAAAAGTCAACTCGTGGTCTAAAAAGTCAACTCTAGGTCAAAATTAGGTCAAATATTGACTTTTACGGTCAACGGGGACAATTATAGTCAAAGCTAGGTCAAACTAGGGTGCCCCTGAAATTCTAGGTCAAACCGAGCTCATTAACCTAGAAAACTCTCAAACTCGCCTCCTCGAGATACCGGGATACCCTCGGTATCCGATACCTCGCCCTAGGCCACGCACCCCGCCTAAACCCGCTAAACCCTATGCTAGCACACGTAAATATATACACATATACATATAAAAATTACTCCAATACTATTCCTAGGCTATTGCTCAAATACCCCGTTCGAAACTCAATACCTTGGATATCTCAAGGTATTGAGATACCTTGATATTCTCAAGGTATTGAGATACTCTCCAATACCCCTCTAACTACCCCTCTAGTTAGCTATCTAGGTATATAGATATATTCCTAGTTATTAATCTAGGCTAGAAAAAATATATATAGCACATATATATACACCTAGATATCTATATGCATATACATATATATATTCACAAACACATACATATATACCTCACCTTACCTATACATATATATATCTAGCTAACATATATATCTAGCTATATGTATATATGTATATCTATACACCTAGATAGATACAACTATCTATCTATCCATTTATTAACTATCTATCTATCAACCTACGTATCTATCTAACTATCTATTTAACTATCTACCTAGTTATCTATCTAACTATCAATCTATCTAACTATCTAACTATCTATTAATCTATTTATATAGATATATTGATCTATATCTCTATAACTATCTATCTATAACTCTATAACTATCTATCTCACACTAAGCTACCCCGCTGCCGCGAACATCTGTTGTTGCTGCTGTATTTAACTACTGTTGCTGCTGCCTTAATGCTGCTACTGCTGCTGCTTTTAACTGTTGCTGTTGCTGTTGTACAGCTGCTGTGCACAGCACAGCAGCTGCTGCACCTGCTGCTGTGGGCAGCTGCCCCCCCCCCTCGCTCGCCGCACGCCTCGCTCCACACACACACAAACACGCACACACACAAACACAAGGACACACACGTATATACATATATATATATATATATATATATATATATATATATATATATATATATATATATATATATATATATATATAACTCTATATATATATATATATATATATATATATATATATATATATATATATATATATATATATATATACACACACACACTAACATATATATATATACACATACACATACACTTATGCATATATATATATATATATATATATATATATATATACACACACACACTCACACTAATACACATACACAAGCACAAACAAACTTATAAATATATGCACATAGCTATATATATATATAAACACTGTAAACACCCTATTTTTTCAGATAATTTTTAATATAATTTTCCCGGATGTTTTCGGCATTTTGGATGAAGAACCGAGGTATTTATGAGTTAAAGAATTTTACAGGTAGTTTATGGGTGCTAAAATATTCTGGAAGTAATAATTTATTGTGTATAATGAAGAACCGGACGCATGGCATTTTTCGGTGAATTTATTGGACACCGGAGCAACGATTCGAGGACCAAAAGCTATAGAATTGTGAAACGAAGCCCGAACCAAATCAACCCGACCCGAAACCCGCATGGAAACCCTAGCCCCGCCGGAGTTCCTGTAGCAGCCTATAAAGGCCCCCTTGATTTCCGTGCCCAGCCTCAGGAAAACCCTAGCCAAGCCCCGCCCACTTTATCTCCGATCAGCCCCATTCTTCCCCCGTGCCGCTCTCGACAGACCCCCAGACGCTCCCCCTCGACCCTTCGACGACGCCCCCTCCTTCATCCCACAGGCTGCGGCGCAACCCGACCCCGGCATCGTCGCCCAGCATTCCCCCTCCGGCCCCGCTGTCGCCCCGAGCGACGTCGCCCAGCAGTCCCCTTCGATCCGTTGTCGCCCCGAGCGACGTCGCCCAGCAGTCCCCCTCCGGCCCCGCTGTCGCCCCGAGCGACGTCGACACCCCGAGCACCCCCTTGTCGACCCGACCCCGACGCCTCCCAAGCGTCGCTCCGCTGACCGGAGACAGAACCTGGGACTCGACTCCGAGATCCAACGAACACGAGTGAGGACGAATCGGACACCAGCAGCGTACGAGGACACGACCAGGACACAGATTGGCTTTCGGACACGTAAATTTCAAAACTCACGTGGCCCTGTTCAGGTACCGATTTCTCCCAACGCGTATCTTCGTTTCCAATTCCGTCAGTTACTGTGTGTAGACTGGGTAACCCTCTCAGTGCCCGTGCAACTTGCTCGGCGCATCGCGTCCTGTGGTGATCGTACACCGCGATCCAAAAACAGGAAAAATAACGCCCTGTTTCACCCCGGAACTGAGTTCGCCCCGCCAATCGGGACGACTTGGTCGTACGCGGTCTTTACCGAACTGTGCGCGATGTTGATACGGTCGTGTGGGATTTCACAGAAGTCGATTCGGAGGTGCGTGCACCCCGGAATCAACGCGTATCCGACGACGACACCCTGTATCCGACCTTTCTGGAACACGCTACAACTTTGTGTACACACGTCGGATCGAGACGAAACTTGCGCCATCGGACTCGTAGCAATACGCTGGTCCTGTGACCCAAGTTTGGTCCGATTCCGAGAACGTTGACAAAATCACGTATCGTGGGCCCCACAGGCTCCATTTGACGGGTGATTTTAAGATCGGCTCATCGGAATCCAATTCTGGAAGTTCCGTTGGGTTCGTATCATCGTTCCTGACTTGTAGACACTGAGTTTGAGGAATTTGGAGACCTTTGACCCTGGCACGCTTTTCGGTGCAAAGTGGCCCACATGTGGACCCCACTTTGGCCCGAAAATAACCTTTTTGCCCCTGTGTCCAAATTGGACGTAAGGACAGGCATTTCTAGCTATTTGATATCTTCTGAGACTATTGGTGATGTTTATTACAGCTTTTGGAGGAGTACCCACCGGACCCACTGATCCAGGGACAGTTGTTGATATTCAAACATCTGGCAAGTGTACCTTGCCAAACTCTGCAGTATTATTACTTATATTCCTTGCTTTACTTTAGTGCTGTGCATGCTCAACCTAGGACCGTGTGACGTACTTAGCGTCCGATTATCAGTCGGGTGCCGACACTGTACGTAGTGTTGGGTACTGTCATCTAGAGATGGATATTCGTGACACTTTATTCCCGTACTTGTCTTATCGAGTACCTATGACCCAGGACACTTGACACTATTCATGAGACAGGATTTTCTCGAGATATTCGTGGTGATTCTGTATAGGATACAGGACATTGACATTATATTCTTAGATACTTATGACTTATTGCATTTAGCTATGATCACGCTTGACATGGGCATGAGACGTTATGGTCATGATATGCGTGGTTACATTGGGTGGGGAGAGACACACAGGCTACAGGCTGTTTACTTATATATATCTTCTATTATTGAGAGGTCGTAGACTCTCGGAGCAGAGCTAGACCCACTACCGATTATTACCGCTACCGGCTCCCCGACACAGAGCTTGTAGTGGCTCAGCCTGAGACTCGTGCTGCTCTCACTTGCATTTCACTTAGATTGGTTACATATTTACCCTATTGATTCTTTTAGTTATTTATTTGCTGCACTGTTTAATTACTCATTTTGGCATAAGCTTTCTTGTACCTTGCTATGTCCCCTGAGGACCTGGATTCGGATTTTGTCCCCAGATTTTGCAGACGAGGTTTATCCCGAGATATACGGGACCGGAGCAGGAGCTGTACCACCATCCGAGGTCGAGGTTTTAGCTGAAGACTTCTCTTGAGCATCCATGTTCATGCTCAGCTTTTATTATTTATTTCAGTCATTTACTTTCTGGTCTGTTGAACCATTGTACTAGATATTTATCGGGTTGTTCCCCGAAGTACTTTGTGAGACCTGCTGATGA